>JAQZBX010009814.1:0-45376 GCA_029593785.1 Cabassous unicinctus
TCAATTCCCCACCCACCAGGGGGTGGGGCTCAACGCCCTACTGACTGACATGGCCCAGTCAACGCCCTAATCATAATTCAATCATGCCCAGATTAACAGATCAGATTACAGGCATGATCCAATTATATTTTTGGAATTCATAATTACATCAAATTCCCCAATGGTTACACCCACCTATACCATCGGCTCCTGCTTACTGCACAGTCCTGTTGAGAGGTAGAGACTCATTTCTCTTCTCTTGCATCTGGGCTGGACTTCATGACTTGTGTGACCAACAGGATGCAGTACATGTAGAATTCTGCCCTTGCAGCTTCTGCCCAGGACTCCTGGAATGCCGGTTCTTGGGAGGTCCCAGAACCAAGCTGCCATGATTTGAAAAGCCCAAGCCATGTGGAGAAGCCACACATAGGTTCTCTGGTCAACAATCTCAGCTGCTCTCAGCCAAGAGCCAGCATCACTGCCAGTCACAAGAGTGGGCCATCTTGGACATCCAGCCCAGTTAGGTCTTCAGATGAGTCCAGGCCCAGGTGCCAACTGCCTCAACCACGTGGCAATCCCATGTGATAACAACTCAGCCGAACCCAGTTAACCCACAGAACCATAGAGCTAATTTAATAGATGGTTGTTTCAGGTGATTTGTTATGCAGCAATAGATAACCAGAACACTTCTCTTTTTTGATGATATAAAGACACTAAAATCATTCCCATTAGGAGGCAAGCCCTCGGACTAGGATTGGAATGCGGTGTAAGCATAAAGACAAAATCAAAGTCATATTAGAAAAAGGATGTTCTGTTGCTTGGCAAAGGAAATTCATCTTGGTAGAGAAAAGACAAACAGTCACAAACAATATCAGAGATTTCAAGATCACTAGAGATCGCTTAGATCCTCGATACGCCATATCCAAACTCCAACACTCCCCCTCCCTTGAGGTAATGGAGTAAGATTTTATACTTTGAATCATTTTACATATATTATCTCATTTAATCTTGACTAAAACCTTGTAAATTAAGTGTGGTGAGTTAAAGATAGCTACAATTTCTTTGCCACTCCTCCCATTGGAGAGGAATCTCTCTCTCCACCCCTTGAATCTGGCTGGGTTGAAAAGAGCTGCAGCCTCTCCCTTTGCTCTTAGAACTCTCCTTGGAATAAGATACTGTAACATGAGGAAGCCCAAACAGCCATATGGAGAGCCCCATCCAGAGGAGAACTGGTCCCCCAGCTGCCAGCCCCAGCTGAGATCCCAGATGGCTGCAATTTGTGTGAGGACACCTTGGACCTTCCAGCTGTTCCAACACTCCAGGTGACACCATATGAAGCTGAAGAATGGTCTAGGCATTATGAGAAAAAATAAATTATTGGTTTAAGCCACTAGGCTTTTAGAGTGATTTGTTATGCAGCAATAAAAAACTTGAAATAGTAAATTATCATCCCCATTTTACAGACAAGAAAATTGAGGTTCAGAGAAAGCAAGTGAGTTACCTAAACCTTGACTCACATTTGGTAGATGAAGCAGTTGGGGCCCCAAACCGACTAAAAGCCCATGCTCTGTCCAGCATAACATACTGTTCTCTGTTAAATATTATTGTTTTCACTATAAATGATTATGATTTCCAAAAGGATTTGTTTTAAATAAAAGCATCCACGTTGTTCAATTCCCAAAAATTAGAGTTGTGAGGTTTTGAAAGGAACATTTTTACCTTGTAAAATAATAATTTGTGATTTGGGAAGCATTGAAAGTATGGCTGGGAGAGAGTGGATAGTTAAGTTTGTTAAGGATGGGAGGGTGTGACTAACACAACAGAAGAGATAGTCTGTGACCATCTATAAACTCTGAAAATTTGACAAGATCATTTCTAGGAGCCAAGTTAGCTTTAATATTCTTTCATTTAGCAAATATTTACTCGGAGTCTGCTGGTTACCATGCACTGTCCTAGATCCTTGGGACACATCAATGAATAAAATGATCCCTGCATCTGTGGAGCTTATATTCTATGATAGGAGAGACAGACAAAAAAGAAAAAACATGATAAGTAAGTAAATTATATAATATGTTTGAAGGTGGTAAGTGTTTAGGTAAGAGAGAAAGAGAGAGAGCGGAGACAAAGAGAAAGGCAGAAGAACAAGGTTGACAGGGAGGATGTGTGTTGGAAGTGGGGAAGGTTGAAATTTTAAATTTACTCAGTATCCAACATTAAGTTTAAATCACAAGCCCAAAGAAATGACTGTAATCTAAGGAAGAAACCCCAAGCTATGAAAAATTTGGTTAAAAGTATACATTGCTTCAACCATAAGTGTATCTATATAACATGTTGATAAAGCCACATATTCAGTATACACTACACATTTCAACATTTGAAAGGAATACCCCCACTGACTATTCTTTTCTGAAAACCAAAGCACATGAGTTGCACTGATGGGAAAAATTCTCAAAGATATAAATCTGGGACTCAGAAGTTGTTTCTACAACATCAAGCCAGAGGGCAGCATTCTAGAGCAAACATCCATATTGTTTAGGGATACACTCATACATAATAAAAAGTAAAAGACACATATGTGAATGGAAAACACCAACTTCAGGATAGGGTTACCTCTCTCCCGCATATCTTGGGTGAAAAAAAAAAGAGGGAAAAGCAATTAGGAGAGGTACACAAGGGCCTCTAGCTGCATTTTCAAATTTGACATCTTAAGCGAGATGGAAGGCACATGTATGCCTGCCACATTTTGTCTAAAAATGTCAAAATAATAATAATTAACCTCAACTGAAAATAATGTAAAAAAAGATAGGCAACAACTTGCCTTAAAAACAGTATCTTTTATGTGGCTGTACCAACAAGCACAAAACATCGTGAATATGGGAATCACTATAATACTTAGAGAAACTGTATCAAGGTCACACTGATTTGCAGGGGTGAGCAATTAAAATTGTTCTTCATTCCATGTTTTCCCAATGTGATAGACTTACTAATCCCTTTCAGAATCAATGACATGAGCATATCAATTATTCTTCCCACTCAAAATGAAGATAAATTCGTGTAAACACCATTAATACAAACAGAAAAGACTGAGTGGACCCATTATCAAAGGACTATATCTCAAAAAGAATGCTAACTTGGCTTTCCAACAATTATTACAGAAAAATCTTATTTTCTATTTTATAAGACAGAGGTTCCTTTTATTGACAATTTGTTCTGGTGAATAGTATTTCTTTTCATTTCAAGGTAAATTTATTTTCATTCCTAATAAATTAGTCACCATATTTATATTTCTTCCTTGAAACCAGTCATGGCACTACTTGTATTTCCTTATCTTGATGGGTCTTTTTATGATCAAAGATCCAAGGCCAAAGATCCCAGACCCCTCAGTATTTCAACCATCTATTCCACTAGGTAAACAGCAGACAGTCAATAATCACTTATTTTGTGGAATTAAGAACTATAACATACAGATCATATGGCATCACGTTATTTTTTTCTTAAAGCAGCAGCAACAAAGCAATAACAATGACATGCTCAGAGACAATGCGTCAGTTTTTAAAGTCAATGGGAACCTAAATAGAAGTGGGTAGAGGGAATGGGCCCCTTCTCCCCTGCCACATTTACTGAAGGCCTCCATGGCCAGCAACAGTGATGATCGATCGTGTCCGCCAACAGGAGCTGAGCTTCTGACTGATAGAGGGAAGGATGAGAAGACACGGAGAGAGAAGAAAGCAAGTCAGTGTATAGACTGTGTAAGGAGATGCCTGAGGATCCAGGTCTCTGTCTGAACTCCTGCAACTATTAGCTAATTTAGAATGTAGAAAATTCATGGAGGAAAAAACGAACTGCAAAGAAGTCTTGAAGATTTAGGGTTTGCGAACCCCAGTCTCATCATCTAGTTGAGTCTTGAACTGTGCTGAATATATCACTACTGTTATGTATGAATCTATAAAAATGCTCAGAAAACTGAAGTCAAATTTAAGCAATATTCCCAATTAAAACCAACCTCAATGCCAAAAGAAAAAAAAGTTTAAAAATAAAGCTACTGTGCGAATAATCTCGCTGTCCTGATTTTGTAATAGTCAGGGTAGGCTAAACATTCGCTATATTAGAAACCATGCATGTGTTCCCAGACCTAGTTTTTCTCCCTATGTCTGCTTTTTAGAATGCTGGTGATAAACTAAGCCTGATTGATTATATGACCATCCTGTATAGGAAAGGACAGGAACCGTTGGTCAACCTCAAGAGATATAGCAGGGGGATAGATGTGGCTCAGATGCTTAGGCGTCCATCTCCCATATGGAGGGACCTGGGTTTGATCCCTGGGACCTCCCAGTAAAAATTAAAAAAAAAAGAAAAATATAGAAGGTGCGTGGGCTGCCAGGCCCCGTGCGCGGGTGTGCCTCCAGGCCTTGCATACGGGTGCGCCACCAGGCCCCACAAGTGGGTGAGTCCCCCAGGCCCCATCCGTGGGTGAGACCTCCAGGACCCGTGCGTGGGTGTGCTGCCATGCCCCGCAAGTGGGTGAGCTCCCCAGGCTCCATGCGCGGGTGTGCTGTGAAGCAGGTGAACCCCCCAGGCCCTGTGTGCGGGTGCGCCGTCAGGCCCCGCGAGCCATGCAGCAAGATGATGACGTAACAGGAGAGTGACACAAGGGAGAGCCAAGATGAGACATGCCGAAAAACCAGGAACTAAGGTGACACAGGCGGTAAGACGCCTCTCTCCCACATCAGATTGAATCCTAGTGATGACAGGAAGAGAAGGATGAGGAAAGAGGGCAGGAAACGGACACAGAGAATTGCCCAGCGAATGGACACAGAAACAGCAAAAATGGGGGGGAGGGGGATGGATAAAAGTAAATAAATAAATATAAAAAAATCCTTAAAAAAAAAAAGTATAGGAGAGTAAGATACAGACTATAGCTAGTAGTAATACTTTGACGATGCTCTTTCATAATTTGTTAATAAATGTTTCACAACAATGCAAAGTATCTGTGGTGGGGTGATGTGTGGGAGCCCTGTATGATGTTATGCATGCTTGTTTTGTAAGTTCACAATGTTTACTGAACACTTATTGTTTATATATGTTCATGTATGAACAATATACTTCAATAAATTGTTTAAAAAAAAAAAAAAAAGTTACCCCACCCCGATCAAAATGGCAGAGTAAGACACTTCATGGCTCCATCCCCCCACAGAAGCTTTGAATAACCAGCAAGGACTGACAGAAACATCTTTCTCAAAGCTCCAGGAAACAGTTAAAGGACTGCAGTGACAAGGCAAGAGAATGGCTTCTTAAAAGCCGTAGGATCTCCTGGCACCCTGGCCAACCCCTCCCCCACTCCTCTGCTTCCTATCACATTGAGCTGACCCAAGTTCCTTGTGTGGATCCCTGGTCTCTGTATCAGAGGGGACAGAGTAACCCTCATGCACATACTGGGAGCTTATATGCCTGGCCCAACCCCTCTGGTGGTGGCCTGAGGGACTCGCTTTCCAGAACTTGCCCTGTGTGTAGAAGGAGCTCAGGCTCTCCGAAAGAAAGCTATGGGACAGCAGTCATGTAGATATTGGGCCAAGGGATTGCTGGCTGTAGGACATACAGTGGAGTGCCTGCGAGAGTGAGGAAACTGCTTCCTAGGTAGAGGGAAAATTCGGAACTGTGTAAACGGGAGAATTCCTAGGGCCAAATGTGTAAGACCAAGACAAGATTCATGCACAGAAGGCATCAGGGAGGACCATATGATTTGGCCTGAAGCTATTCTCTAAACTCTTTGTAGGGATAAACCCTGAAGAAGAAAACTTGCAGGGGTCAATCTGCAAAGACTGGGAAAGGTCTTTTATTGTATTCCTTCCTCTTTTTGTCTTTGTTAGCTCCTGACTTTGAGAAACTGTGTCATAACACTAGATGGATACAAGTTTAAGGAAAAGTCACCTCAGAGTCCAAATTCCAGTGATAACACATTAAAATATCAAAATGTCCAGGTTTCAACAAAAGGTTAAAATCATACAAAGAAACAGGAAGCAATGGTCCAGGCAAAGGAGAAGATTAGAAACTATCAATGAATAGGACCAGACCCAGGGCATTTCAGAAAATACTCTTTAAAAATAGTCCTAACTATGTTGACAGAGCTGAAGGAAAACATGGACAAAGAACTAAAGGAAAACAGGAAAATGCAGATGAACACAAAGAATATCGAGAGAGGTGAAAATTACAAAAACAAACCAAACAGAGATGAAGACCATAGCAAAAGAAATAAAAAATTCCCTAGAGGGGTTCAATAGCAGATTGAAGCTGGAAGAAGAAAGAATCAGTGAACTTGAAGATAAAACAATTGAAATCATTCAGTCTGAGTGGGAGAAAGAAGAAAAAATGAAGAAAAGTGAACAAAGCCTGAGGAAACTATAGGACACCTTCAGGTATACTAATATACTCATCATGGGAGTCCCGAAAGGAGACGAAATCAAGAAAGGGGTAGAGAGAATATTCAAAGAAATAATGGCTGAAAACTTCCCAAACATAATGAAATAAATAATATTCACATCCAAATTAATGAATGAGCTCCAAACAGGATAAACCTAAAAAGACTCAATTAGTGGCATATTATAATCACAAAGTCAAATTCCAAAGATACAGAGAAAACTCTGAAAGCTGCAAGAGAGAAGCAATGTGTCACTTACAAGGGAGCCTCAATAAGAGTAATAGTTGATTTCTCATCAGAAAACATGGAGCCAAGAAGAAAGTGGGATGACATATTTAAGGTGCTAAAAGCAAAAAATTGCCAACCCAACTGTATTTCAAAAATGAGGGTGAGATTAAGACATTGCCAGATAAACAAAAGCTGAGGGAGTTCATCACCGCTAGACCAGCCCTACATGAGATGCTAAAGGACAACAGACAATAGATCAAAATAGTGAAGAAATAAAGATCACCAGTGAGAGTTACGACATGGGTAAACATAAATGCCTGTACTATTGTGTTTTTGTTTGTAACTCCACTTTTTACTTCCTACAGGATCTAAAAGGCAAATGCATAAAATGTAATGATAAATCAGTGATTTTTGACTCATCATGCATAAACACATAATTGTAACAAGAACTCCATAAAGGTCAGAGGGGTATAGGAACATGGTTTACATATACTATTGAAGTTAAGTAGTATCAAAGCAAATGAAATGGTTATAAAATTAGAATGTTAAATTTAAGCCCTATGGTAACTGAAAAACAATATCAGAGAATAGGCAAGCTCACAGAAGGTAAATTAGAATACAGATTGCCAGGGTGGGAGGGAGGCCAGGCAGAATGAGGAGTTAATGGGTGTAGGGTTTCTGTTTGGGGACATGGGACAGCTTCAGTAATGGAAAGTGGTGAGAGTACCACAACATTGTGAATGTGATTAATCCCAATGAATGGCATGCTTGGGAGTATTTGAGATGGGAAAGTTTATATTGCATACATTGTTCCCACAAAATAAAAAAAATAATAAAAAAAAGAAAGAGCAGCTAAAGAGATAGTAATTATTAAATGTAATACATGATCCTAGATGGGATCCAATGGAGGAGGGGAGTAGAAAAGGCTCAAAGTGGTGAGACTGGGGCATATGAAATAATTGGAATATAGATGGTAAGCTTTATATCAATGTGAAATTTTTGAGCTTGATAGTTGCACGTATAATGGTTAAATAAGTGAATTTCCTTGTTCTTAGGAAATGTACATGGCAGTAATAAGCGTTCAAGGACCATGATGTAAACAACCTACACTCAAGTGTTCAGAAAATAGGTTATTAAATAGACAGGCCAGTGGACAGATGGACAGACAGATAGAATAATCCTGAAAATGTGGCAAAATGGTGGGAGAGGGTATAGAGGTATGTTGAGGTTCTCTCTATGGGGTCTGTATTATTTTTGTAACTGTCCTGAAGTTTGAAAGTATTTTAAAACAAAATGTTAAAAAAAAACCAAGATTCATCAATTTACATACATAATGAAGCAATATTTTTAAAATTTCTTCAGTTATAGATCTTATATCAAAATTAATAAATTAAGGAATGGAATTAACTTTATTCCATTTTAGAGCAATGATTTTTTCCTCCAAATTTACTCTCATTTTCAGTTTTCTATAATATATAATATTGCTGTTAGTTTAAGCACTAGGAAGTTACAAGATTATGAGACAAAGTTCACCTTGCATGTTTTCCCTGTTTTTGCAGACAGGTTATAAAACAGAAAAAGCCTTGTTCAAAGAAATGAACAGCTTTGGTTACGAGTGCAAAAGTCAGCCATGTGTACTAGTTCTTAGTAATAATGAAGCAAGGTGAGCTCCCCAGGGACTTAAAAGTCAATGCCTGGCAATGCTTGGGTGAACTAAGAAGTGGAACTGCTCATGTGACACAACCTTTCAAAACCCTTTGTATTCCCAATTGGACAGATGAGGCTGTGGAACTCATAGCGGCTTCCTAGGGTGTGTGTGTGCCTGGCTAATATTATGTGGAAAACTCTGCCAAAGCCTGCAAAGATGCTGCTGCTATAAAAACACACACACGTACGGTGAAAGTGCAATTATCTGTCCCTCGACTCTGAGAACTAAAGGGACCTGGGTTGTTTGCTACCTACAGGGTTGCTTACCTAAAAAATAAGCTCTTACTTCTTCAATCAATGACTGTGGGAGGGACAAAAAAAAGCCAAAACAGGGGACTTGAAACGCCAAGAACCATTCTCTTCCCGCCTCTGAGATGAAGGATGGCAAACCTCATTTCACAGATATTTTAAGTAGTTATAAAGCCCAAGTGGCTCCAATTTTAAGCCTGTGTTTAGAGCAGGTATGAACAAGGGTTACACCTCTTTACGATAACTAGGCACCACTTCTAATGCCAGTCTGGGCTTTGTGTCTGAAATGGGCGACCGCATACGAGGCAACAAGACCACCTACAGAAGACAATACGTGCCTCAGCCAATCTCCCTGGCACCCAGAGGCACACACAGGCAAAATGCTTTCATTAAAAAGGAAAAAATAAACCTCCAGTCCCCATGCCATGATGATTGTCCAAAATCTCGAATAATATCACATAATTGATTTTTATATTTTAAATTCTTACAGATCAGATACACAATCATGTGTTTACAGCAGGTTTAAATCTGACTTTGGGAAAAAAAAACAAAACCAAAAAATTCGATCTACCCAAACCCCCTACACTTACAAATTGTTATCTTGGGTCCCGTGTGACAGCCTGAAGGACTGGGTTGGATACAGCCTATGAATAAACCTCTTTAAAAATTACAAAATATCATTACTCAAATGTAAAACTATAGAGCTGTTTTAAATGAATCTTACCAGGATAAGCAGTTTCTGCAACTCCGAATATTTCTCTTTGATTATTATGTTGTGTCCTTTTTTACTTAGGACATTAAAGGGCCCTTTTTCCCCTTCTGAATGCTCCTATAGTTACTGAACAAGAAGATCCTACCTGGTCGACTATGACAGGTCAGTGATCAAACAAAGAGAGTCAGCCAGTAGCCAAACTCCCTCCATCTGCTAAGAATTACCAGGGAATCTCTATATTTTTTGTATAACATTTATGTAATCTAAGTATCTTTTAAAAAATAAAAACTTATTTAAAAAAAAAAAAAAGGCATTACGAGAAGCTAGGACTTCTTAGGTCCTGCTGCATTCAAACAACCACCATTCAATGTCAGATTGGATAATAAGGCCTTTCCACACAAACATTTAATACCTCATGTATTTGTCCAAGTTCTAAACTCAATGATTTCCCCCAAAATTATTTTATAAATACCATTTCTGCACAAAACAAGCCTATTTTTAAAATATGGCCTCATCTTTCTCATAAGAAAAGAAACATAGTTTAGATGGAAAATATACCAATATTGTATTGCCCTAGTGATCAAAGGCCATTTATTTAGGCAATCTTATCTTTAAATAGCACCAGTCTTTGTATAAGAACTTAATTTATGAAAAGTATTTACATTCACATGAACAAACCAGTACATGAGATAAAACAAGACACAATGTTTTGCTGAGCTCAAGAACAAGGTGTAAGTTATTCATCCATATAAAGAGACAATCATTCCAAGCCTTTTTGACAATGCCAAGCACATTAAGCAGTCATTTTTCAGCATCCTTCTTTCAGAAGCACTGGGAGGCTTGAAAAGTTTCTGCCACTTGTAAGATAAAGCAAAGCAGGGAGCTCTGGCTGCTGACTGCAGATGACACATTTTAGTGCCTGACCCAGCAGAGAGGGTGCCATGAGGAAAGGATGCACTAAAAATTAACTTAAGAAAAGGTTAGCAAAGATTTTTATCAAAGGCCAAACGTTTCTGCTACAAATGATTTCTACTGCAGTTAGCAAAGATTTTTCAAAGGCCAAACACTTCTGCCACAAATGACTTCTAGTGCAGAAACAACCGCAAGCAATGAAGAATTTAACAGGCATGACTTAACAGGTAATAAGTTCAGAAACTTTACCCTTCCACCTCAGGAATGGTTCGCCTGTCTAGGAAAAGCCGAGATGCCCTAGTAGACTCTGCCCTTGTACGGGATCTGTGGTTAAACAGAAGCCTTAGTCCGCACTTGTTTACCATGGCAGCAACAAGTCTTTTCAATGTCGAGATCTGCAAAAGGTACTCACACAGCCTCCAGCAAGAACTTCTGCTGCAAGTGGGACCGAACCGTCTTTGAGCATAAATTTATCCCGCACAAAATCATTCACCTTGAAGAAAAATATTTATAGAAGCTGATGAAATATATAAAGTCATTAAACACATATAAACCTGCATCTGTAAATATGTTATTTATTTCTGTCAGTCTACTGGAGTAAGAATAAACTGCATAAATTAATTGATCTTGAAAGAATTTGAGAAGTTCTCTTAACAGCACACATATAATTTTTTAAAAGATTTGCATTCCTAATGCTTCAGGGAGGAAAAAAAATTATCAAAAGATAAATGGTTTATGGTTTATAAACCAAAAAGTCAAATATGTCCAGCAGTAACAACAACAGCATAAATACAGGACACACTGACAAGAGAGACAAAATAAAAACGTGTTTTATAATTAAAAATGTGTTTTGTGTAGTCTGATTAAAAAGTCTTTTAACAAGGCAATCTAAAACAGGATTCATCATTGCGACAAATTTGGCTGAGCAGATTTTTCAGCTCAAGTAGAAATTTAGTATGCAAAAATTTCTCAAGGACTTTCAAAGAATGTCAACAGTATTAGTTAATAAGTGCCATAGTTTCAAAATGGTATATGGTACAGGTAACTTCAAGGAACAATCACGTTTTTGACAAATATAGGCCAGTGAAGATTAGTTGTCTCAAAGTCACATAAAAATACAGTAAAGGAAGAATTCCAGGCACCAAGACTGCACAGCCCAAACTAAACCTGGAGTTTAACCTTGTGGGACTTCACAGCCTTAATGATTTAAATGTGAGATCCACCCCTTCCACAAACACTTACTGGACACCTACCACCTGTCAGACACGAGCCAGGCACTGGGGAAAACAGCAGCAGTGACTACAAAAAATGCTGTTTATGAACTATCTGATGAAGGATCAACTTCAACTAGAACCCAAATCCCTCACATTTGGCTGTGGCAAATGCTTATGGAATATGCCTTAAACATGAATTCTAGTTAATGAATGGCATGTGTAATCGAAAGAGTGCATACTTTGGACTCAGAAATATCTGATTTTGAATTCAAGTTCTCCCACTCATGCACTGTGGCAGGCTACTTAAATCCTATAAGTCTCGTTTTCCTTATTGGTAAATGGTAGCTCTTACTTTGCTTGAGATTAATAATAAGAGATAATATATGTAACCGCCAATGTACTACCTAGCACACAGTAGGTATTCAAGGAACTTTAGCTACTACTACGATGATAACGGCGATGACAAAGGCTACCACTAAAAGTCTTATTCAAGTTAATTATCAAAATTTTGGGCATCCAGTGTTAAATGGGGAATAATGAAAAGCTGTGTGTGGTGAGTATTCCTATGTTTAAATTAGTTAGTCCATCAGAGGAAACACAAACCTGCTGTTTCCTAAAAATACCTGCTACATTCTTGAGTATGTGCAAACTCCCTTAATAAGAGGCACAAAGTAAAAAGACTTACTGTAAGTTTTATGGCCTTCTCTGGTGCAACTCCCAATAACTGTGGCAAGAGACCTAAAAACAAAACAAACAAAAAGCAGTAGTATATTAAATAAATTGAATTAGCATTAGATAAACAAATCAAGAGCTATACAGAGGGGATCATTACCCCAAAACTGGGGCAATCTTTGCAACAGTTTTCTGCTATTTCCTTTAATGAGAATACTTGAAATGGAATATTTAAGTACTAACATCTGACAGCCACATCAAGCCCAAGTAAATTTCCTCTCACATACTAGATTGTTTACACTATGGATAAATCAATAGCATTAGTGATATAGGAAATCTCAATTTTCCACCAGTTTGCTCTTTTTCCTACTGCTTCCTAAATCAGTGGACTTTAATCAATACATTATCTTTTTCTAACACTTTTCTCATCCAAAATAAGTGTCCCCAGTGACTAGGTGACAAGCACAAGAAAAACACGGTTTTTGCTCTGACCAGTCTCACATGGGAAGAGGAAAGAGGCCTTTCTGAGGAGGTGACAACTGGGGAAAATGCATTCTGGGAAGTGGACCAGCTAGGGCAAAGAAAGTAGAGTGGGAACAATGCTGGTGTGTTCAGAGATGAGGGAAAACATCAGTGTGCATGGATTCCGCAGCCATGTCACAGGGCAGGATCCTAAGCTTGATTTATTCTAATTTAAATGAGAAGTAATTAGAGGGTTTTAAGCGGGAGAGTGATGTGCTGATTCAGATTTTTAAAAGACCACTATGGCTGCTGTGTGGAAAATGGACAGGACAAACTGAGGGGTGGGAGTATGTGTGGGTATCTCAGAGAAGGTGAGAAAAAGAAAAACTGGATTTAACTGCTATTGCTAGATTTTCAGCTTGAGCTATTGGGTAGAGATGAGGAAGCCTAGGGAGTATACAACAGTTGGGGTGAAACAAGTGAAGAGCTGTGTTTTGGACATGTTTGGTTAGGTGGGAATTAAGCAAGATTCAGAGCACAAGGGGAAGGCGTGACCTTTGACAGGAAAGGACCCTTTTTAGAAAAGGCAGGACAGCAGTGTACTTACTGGACTAAAATGTTATTTCCATGAAAGGAAAAAGAAAAGCAAATACAAATGTCTTTCTTGGACACACATAGTAAGCTAATCCTGAGAAACAGAATACATTGTACCCCTTGTCCTACTGCTACCTTTGAGAGGGACATCAGGCCATCACACTTTGTCAGTAAGTACAATTTCCTAGGTCCACTTGCAGCCTACCCTGAGGGAACAGCTCTGCCCACACAGTCTTCCTAAAGAAGCAGCCTGAGATAGATGTGTTTTACTGAGTGGCACAATGTTTCAAACATAATTTGAATTTCTCCAAGAGATAGATACATCAATCTGTGATCTATCTGGCAACCCCCGGCTTGCTTCTGACATCACAGCAATCTGACCCAGTTGGGAAACATTCCTCCCTTCTACACACAGGACAAGTTCTGGAAAGTGAGTGCCTCAGGCCACCACCATGGGTCCAATTCACCAAGGTCCCCACCATACCTTAATGCTGACAAGGATCAGCTGCCATTTATCATTTTTCTTGCTCTGTTATCCTCATAATAGAGAAATGTTTCTCTGTGCCTGTGGTTCTATAAAAAGGGCAAACTAAATAGATCACAACAGCTTCATGCTTTAGGAAAAATGGGAGAAAGCCATTTCATCATGGAACTAAATGATGATGATGATGATAAGAATTTTCTTATAAAACAAATAACTCCATTTAATGCTTATTATTGTGCTAGGCACCATTTTAAGCACTTTAAAAAGCACTTTATTAACTCACTTAATACTTATAATCACCTTAGAGAGGGAAAACTGAGGCATCCAGAGATGAAGTAATTTGCCCTAACTTACCCAGTTGGTAAATAGCAAGAATGGGATTCAAACCTAAGTGCCCTGACTCAAAAGTCTATGCTTCTACACATAACTCAACTCTGTTGGGTACTTAGCAGGCAAATGTCTCATACCCAGCCTCCTCATTTCATTACATAACCTGCCTGGACCCCATAAGCATCTGAGCTTGCCACCCCTCCTTAGGCAGTCTTATTTTCTGAGCCTCCTGCATCCTCAGGGCCGCAGCTTATTGGACAGAGAACATCTGAAAATGTGCAGCCAATGAATTCAGCAACTTGAATCCTACGGCCATGTGCCAAGAGGGGAGCCAGCCAGTCAGGAGCCTTCTTTCAGGAACATGCCAGAGGGAGAACTTAAGAGCCAACAGTGCCAGTTAGCATAGAGGCAGAAACCGAGAAGACGCCATGGGTGGAGGTGGGAAAGTGGCCAGCTAAAGCCACTCTGTGCTAATGCCACAAGGGAGCAGAAGCCAGGAATAGGCAAAAGCAGTGAGGTGGCAGAGAGGAGAGACTGGCAATGCAAAAGGCACGGAGAAAGTAAAGCCAGAGTGCACAGCAGTGACAGTCACACAGGAGGGAGTGCCGGTCTTGACCTCTTTCCAGGCCCCAGGAAAACTCCTCCCTCAGATACCAGGCGGTTTATGCCTTCTTTCTCTATCACATGAATTCTCATAAGAAGTCCCTGTTAATTTCACTAGCTTGAGCAGGACTATGCTCTTTACAAGTTAAATGAACCAAAGCAGCTCACGAGTTTGAAAACAGAATAAGGAACCATGAGTGCAAAGCAACTGCTCTTATTCAAAGCCAGCATTCTCTCCCCCTCAACTATGCTCACTTGTTGATCTTTTATAAGATACATATGACAAGAATGAAAGCTTTATTATTACTTTATGAAAGTAAAACTAATTTCTACTAGTAAAATGTGGAATAAGCTATTTAAACAATATGATAACATTTAAAATTTCCATTTCACTCTCTGTTTTCAGGTCAAATACCAAAATGTTTAGTTAAATATTTGCTGGATGTATTTTTCTCATCATTAAATTGTAGACCAAAACTGTGGATGGGTTGAAAGCACTGTGATTTAAATGATGATCTCTTGTCTCATAACTACCCCATGATAGTTTTTTCAAATGACTAATAAAAAAACATCCCATGGAGCCAAATGACTAAGGTGTTACATACAATCACTGCAACCAGCACTTCAAACTATTGAATTTTGTCACCCTTGCTATAAACTTAATAATACACTGTGAACAGCAAAACAAAACCAAGACAACATCAACATCAACAGCTATATCTATGACAAAAAAATAGGGTAGCAATTTTTTTTTTGTTCAGCAAGCATTTACCAAATGCCTTCTGTGTGCCTGGGACTGGAAGAACCAAGATGAACACAACAACGTCTATGCCTGAGAAATTCTCGGTTTAGGGAGAAAGGGCAGTAAAGGGAACCTGAGGTGCCCTCGTGTGCCAGAAAGGGGACAGACCACTAAGAACAGAGTAGTAAGTACCATAGCCCATGGGCATCAAAGTGTTGTGGAGCAGTGAGGAGAAGCCCTTACTCTGCCTCCAGGAAGGGAAAAGCATCCAAAAAGAGCAGGTATCTGAGCTGGGGCTCACCAGATGCTGGCTCTCAGGGAGGTACTGGAGAAGTGCCATTCTTTTGGTGACTACCCAGGCTAAACAGAGAATGAAGGTGGCTGCTGGTTACAATCTGAGGCCCACTCCAGATGTGAGCCTCGACACCACTGGTCTTAGGTAGATGCCCTTTGGGAGGGGTCATGATCTGTGGGACAATGGGAAGCAGCAGAGATGGGATTCCAATAACTCTCCTTCCACCTTGACCTCCGAGGGAGGAGGGATAACAGGGCTCAGTAATGCAAAAACAGCCAGTCTAGTTAAAGCACTTCGCTGAGATCACATTTAAATTTAAAGTATATGTATGTTTAATATTTGGGTAACTTAGCAGAAAAATTAGGCTTCTAATATAAGATGTTTGTGTCGGGTCCTGGAAATTCATTTTAACCATTGGAAACCAAGAATCGATGTGTGTGTGTTGTTTCTAACTTGTCAAAACAGCAGTATATTTTCCAACTGCTTCAAATGAAATTTATTAGTGTGGTCGGTGTTCTATCCTTCTCATTTTAGTTCGGCTCCATCAGCAAGGTTTTCTTGGCAAAATTTACTCTAACAGAAGGCTGCTAAGGCGAGAAAAGATTTACAGGGCACAGTATTAACACAGTATTTTGTCCTCAAATTTCATGGGCTTGAGAAGTAAATCACTTGATCCCCTCTGGTTCCAAGCCCTCATGTATACCAATGAGAACTGAGCTAGAGATGTGGAAACAGCCCACATCAGGAGCCTCCATGTTAAGTTTCATATGCACCCCTACAAAGAGGTTCTCGTGAGCAATGTGCTGGATTAGAGGGCTACTATGCCAATCTTTACCTTAAGAACCTTTCAGAAATATAATTCTAGAATCTCAGAGTTGGAAGGGACTATGAAAGAAACTCATTAAATAAGGTGTTTATCTCCAAAGACTTGGCAGCAAAATGAACAGCTAGGTGCTTGGGGTTTGGAGGTAGACAGATCTGAGTTAGAATCCTAGCTCTGCACCTCTTTCATGCTGGGTGATCTTGGGTTATTCTTTGACCCCTGGGTTCCTCATTAGTAAAACAGGGGTGCTAATTACTACTGATGAGTTTGCTATGATGATTATATGAGTTAATATTTACAAAGAGCCAAACACTGTTCCCAATCTATCTTAGGCACACAAATACGTTACCTTACTTTTCTTTCCACCTATCTCTTCAAAACTTGATTCTTTTCTTGTTTACAAGAGGTAATTTGACCTGAATAATGTTGACTCTCCTGAATGAGGTAAGGTGAATGATGCTGTCTCCAGTTTTTGTTGTGCCTCTTCTTAGAGGAGCTTCCCCCCAGCAGGGAGGACGTGTCTGGTCAATAGTCCAGGTCTAGAGCCATGCTTACCTTAGTTAGGCAAGAATAAAGGAGTCGTATAGCCATAAATAGAGTTTTTGCTCTGTTTCTAAACTAAACTAAAATGTTTGAGCTAGGAACCTAATCTCTTTGTGCCTTAATTTCCATATAAAATGAAGATAAATCACAGTCCCATTTTGAGGGGGAAGTCGTGAAGATGAAATGAGTTAATATATACAGAGCCCTCTCAGAACAGCGCCAAGTACCTAGCAAGGACCTGAGAAGTGAGCTTTGTTGTTATTTGTTTATTTTTACCTTCATCAATACTATCATTTACTATCCATCCTCCTCTTTCAGGAAAGCTGGAATCTAGAGAGGTTAAGCAGCTTGCCTCAACTCAGAAGCTATTTAATGACTATGGAGAGGCACTGAGAGTCAAATTCAGGGTCAAATTCAGATCCACCAGTAATCCCAAGCCACCTCTATGCCTCCTAATGCTCAGCTTTCCCCCTGTCTAGGGGAATTACTGCTCTTCCTTCTTTGCCCTTTTAAAGGCATTTCTCCCAGCCTAGGCTGTTCTGGTATATTTTTCTGGGCCCACAGCTTGTGCTGGGCCAGCCTCCCCTCCCCCCCCATGGACTGACCCTTTCACACAATAACCGGAGGGTGGCCATGTGGCTGACATCCTTGTCATGCCTCCACTTCTCTCTCTAGGTCATGCTTATTAGGCTCCTTAAAACACCAAAACTCTGACCATCAGAGCCAAGTCTCAGGTTATAACCTGGTAAACAAGGAGAGTCAGGGGAATACCTCAGGAGCGAGGCTCAGAAACCAGGCTGATGGTTCCTGGACGGCTGACACACGACGTGGCAGGGTTTGCAAAAGACTATGCTGGACAGAACAAGCAAAAGAATAGATGCTGAGGGGTCACTAACAAGGAAGAAGCTCGACAATCAAGGCCGCTTTTATGCCTTCATCTGGACAAAACCAAATTCAAGAGTGGCCAGCCCAACCCTGAGAAAGGTAGCTTAGAGCACATAAAAGGGGGTCAAAGACATTCAGGGCAGAGACAATCAATCCATAAGGCACCCCTATTACTGTAGCTAAAGCTACATCCAGCACATTGGTACATTATCTAATCTAGTTCCAACCCAGTGGCAATCCCTCCTATTTTCAATTCTTACCTTCTGACCTCATTACTGAAGCCACTACACTTGCCCCCGTCTTCCCCGAGACTCCTCCTTGCTTTCAACATCAGATTAACCTTCATTCTGGAGCTATCAACACTCTGTGTGCCCTCCCTTATAGCTTTTATTCTTGCTCCCATTTCCATGCCCTTCTCTCTTCACTTGTTCACTTGTCCCATTTGTCTTTCCGCTTTTGACTCATATTGCCCCTAGGCATGAGGCATTTCCAACCTCCCAACTTCAGGCTCCACCACACTATCCTCTTTCAAAGCCCTCATTACAACCCACTTCTCCACCCATTCTTTGGGCTGCCCCAAGGTGACCAGACAATGAAGCTGGGAGATTGGCAAGGAGGCAAAGGCAGAGATCTGTGATTTAAATGCCTATTCATCTGGGTTAAATGTTTTGCTCAGTCTAACGGTCTGCTATTTTAACTAGGGCTTAGGATGTGTTTGGGAGAGTGAGCATTAAAACACAAAATGAAAGAGAATGATTATGGCCTAGAAATTATTTGACTCCTCCTCTATTGTGGGGCATTCTAAAAGCTCTGTGAGAAGAAGAATCACATAATTTCCTTCAGTTTTTCACTCTAGTATTTGGAATTTTCAGGGTTCTGGCTATCTGTCTTCAATTTAAATTATTTCCCTGCTGCTAAGGATTGAATCTATTTTCTTATTTCACTCTCATCAATGGCAGTAGCTGGTCATAAATTATCATTCGTAAGACGTAGAACAAATCTGTACATTAGTCGTCTGTAAGCTACATATAATTCCATCTTTTTGTCATCTTTCCCAATTTTCTAAGCCAATCATTGTGTTCTTCTGACCTTCTCAAGCCTCTAACAATACTCTGCACCCAGACCTTAGCTTGAGTCTCGGATGGTAACGCTCTGTGCTCAGTGGAGTTAGCACACTGTAGATTTCTAGAGATTTGATTAGCCAATTCATGAACTGTCCAAGTCTTTTGCTTATTCTTGTTCCGTTTCCTATAACCAACAATCAGCCTTTTGATCTTTTCACAGCTTAGCACACCAGGTGAAAAGTGTAGAAATTAGCCAAGAAAATAAGACTCAAACCAATCCACTTTGACCCTCACTAAAGGCAATAGTAGACCTGGGATGGACACCCAGATTCAATGCAGTTCTCGGATTAGCCATGGTTTGTTCCAAGAGGTGTCTGCTTTTAATGAACTCAAAAAGAGTTGTAGAAACTTCAATCATTTAATTTTGGTGCTAGAATTTTTAAAATCTGATTTACTTTTAGCCACAATAATCTCACTGTAGATCCAAAGAATATATTGGCTATTCCTTTCCCCAGCACCATTAATAACAAGCAGAAACCTAAACTAGCTGCCTGAGAAAATCTCTCTCTAGAATGCAAATATAGCAATAACTTCCTGAGATATCACCACAGCATCCTCTAGATGTCACTTTGAGAACATTCCAGGATGGAAGATGACAGCTTTGCACCAGACAACTTGAAACAGACATATTTAAAACTCTGCAAGCCTGGATCATGATCTGATTAAAAAATAATAATTCTTGGCATTCACCTCCAGGACTAAGTCTTGCTCCAAATTAAGTTTAATTCACAAAATGATTTAATTTCCCTTTCTGGATGATTTTCTTTAGGGCTTCTCCTACCAGCAGAAACAAAAACCTTCTTCTAAGCTGCATTCCTGATGATCTTGATTTCTCTTGAAAACACCCTTCTCTCCAACATCCTCCCCAAAATATTCTCCAATTTCTAAGGCTGCTCATCTCATTACCTGAAGCATTCAAGGGTGGAGAGTATAGCAAATTTTAAAAGCAGAAATTAGTTATTCCTTGGGTGTTAAGAACATTTAATTAAAGGTGATTATCCAATCAATTGTTTCTCTTTAATATGCCAAGTCTATAACTGTCCAATAACTGACTCATTTGGTCATGTGGCTCATTCAAACCAAGTGAGCTGTAAGGTAATTTATTTAGGATTTCAAATACCTGAGTGCATTAAATCACTCTGGAGCAGGGCAAGAAACAGAGGAAGACCTTCACGAGCGACTTCAGGGACCTGGATTATTTCTAGTGTTATTTCCCTTGACACAGATAGACTGAGCCTGGGGGTCAGATTTTCAAAAAGTATAGAAAAAGCTAGGAAAACCAGTCATTTCCTTGTAAAGAAAGTATATGCATTATTTGAAGATCTGAAGAGACAATCTTCTAAGACTTCGAAGGGGACCTTTTCTAAAGCAACCAAAACTTCTGCAAAATATGAAAGAGAGAGATTCCCAAAGAAACAGTGAGCTCCAAAGAGACATGGAGAGAAATAACTAACAAACTCACAATACTAAAATTACTCATGGCTCTCTGAGGCTTGGGATTCAATGTCTACTGAAGATAATCACTAGCAATCCCTACAGCCGGGTTTCCAGTCTCCTTTGGACCAGGGGGCAGTGATTCAGACCTGCTGTCTGATTATTAATGGGTAACTTCCAGGACTGTATGCAGACATGGGAACCTTGCTTTCCACGGGATGGCAACTGCCAGAGAAAGGAAAGAAAAAAACCACCTGTGTTGGAGCATTGAAAGAATTCTTTAAAAATAACCTTAATTCTAGTTCCATGAGAAACTACTTCCAAAGACAAAAACAGTTTTTTTTTTAGAGACCTCAATTCTTGTTATTGGAGGGGATGGGGGGATATTTACTAACCTTATTATAAAGGCCCAGGCTGTGCAAGCACCTTCTTTCAGGCCAAGTGCCAACTTTTTTTCAAAGTATATATAAAGGTAATTAAAAATAGGGGAGAGACTTTGCTTATGCAACATTTCCAAATTATACTACTCAGGAAATATTAGCAATTATATATGTCTTGATGCAGAAAAATTATACTTTAGGCAAAATTCTATAATAGGAAAAATATGCTCAATATTTCAAAACACATTTATAAATTAGATATGTACTCTGACATCTCAAATATTGCCAGCTGAAGCGTTAACAGCAGCAATTTTAAATTTTCAAAATTGAAATTTAACAGTTTTCCCTGGAATAATAAAACTTTTAAACAATAAAATTGTATTTAATGAGAAATCTATAGTCAAAGACTCATATGTAGGTATTTTATCTCTTGACTTTGTACACAAAAGTTAGAATCCTGATTCTCAGACATACTTCAAGTCATTTTTGGTTCTCTCGTATTTTTGTAAATTTAGTATTGATACCTTCCCATGAGTTACCCACGTTTTCATCAGATTTCTCTCTTCCCCAATGATAAGCTCTCACAAATATATAGTTACATACAATTAGCAATTAATGATTGCGTGCCAGGCACTAAAAGGAATGCAGAGATGGATAAAACTTGGTCCCTAACTGATCAAGTACAGGAATAAATCATTTTCATGGCAAGATTAGAAATTATTATATTTTTAAACCTGTACTGCCAGTCACCTATTTGCTCTCAAGATCCAAATTACAGAGTGGAGTTAAAGAAAAGTTTTACAGTAAATCTTTTGTGTTAGAATTGGCTATTAGAAAAGTTAAGACATCAGGGAGAAATGAACACAGGCAATTCCCAGAACTAATCTTCTCATATTCACACTCTACTTATCTTCCTCTGACAGACAGCTAGGGCCCTTGCCCTCAGGGTTCAGGCACCCTAAGCAGGTTAGATAAAGGGCTATTTCTAAATCAGGTAAAGCAAGAAGAGCTGCCTCTTTGGTGTTCCTGGTGATCCTCGGTCTCTATCTAATGCTCTGGTTTACTGCCATTTCCTGAGGAGTTAAAACCAGCCCCTCAAGTCTTACAGATGTAAAAGCCAAAACAGCAAGAGGCTTATAGGATGGTCCACACGAGGTGAGCACTAAAGCTAGAACTCAGATTAGAAATCAAGGAGTTTTAAGCTGTCCTGTCTGTGGGGTCAAAAGGACAGGTCACAGAAGGGAACTCTAAATGAAACCAAGGACCAATAACTGCCAGGGATGGTTGAAGAGAAAAGAGAAGGAACTCAAAAGCAAACCAAATCAATATAGGTAAATCAAAGACAATTAGAAGGACAAAAGGTATTTCTCACAATTTTAAAGGCATCCTTGATATTTAATCCAATACCAAGAAAACCCCATAAAAGTAGTTTGTGAAGCACCAGCAAGGCTCAGACTTCTGTTCAGACCTGAAGCTTGAAGATCTTCCTTCAGAAAACAACCCACATGAACAGATAAAGTGGTCACTACAAAGCAGGAACTGTGACATTAACCTTGTACTACTTGGGAGACATTTCATTCGCAGGGTTGTTGTCACCAGGGGGAAAAGCATTTCAAATGGAAGGCAGTGACCCAGTAAGGGTCATCATCAATCACCTGGGGTCAAAGACCTTCCAGATTGTAAGAAGAGGCAGGGGGTAAGGGAAAGAGGGCAGAGAAGAGATCAAAAGGCCTTTGATGGGAGTTATCTATTTACACAATAGAACCTGCAAAAGGGAACTTCTCTGGAGTTTTGAAACCTAGCTTTGAAGGTGAGGGGCTTTAAGAGTTTTTCTTCGGTTTGTTTTGTTCTTTTTTTTTTTTTTTAACTTGGGTGCTCCAGAAGAGAGATTCAAGTCAGCAGATGGCAGAAGAGGCCTTAGAGGCACGGGCTAATATGGCTGCCAGTTTCACCTTCTGTCTCGGCAGAGTATTAAATGCTATTTTCTTCTAGAGCAAGCACCAGAAAGAGAGGAGGGAAGACCCCAACAGCTCTGCAGTTGTCAAACAGCAAAGGAGCTCTACCTGAGCTGCCTTGGGACACTGTACTTTAGCTGATGGAAATATACTAAATTCTTTTCTCTTTGTAGAAGGCAATCACAAAGAGAGAGGTTGGGCCCCGGAGCTAACCATTCTTTTTTTGTTGTACTTACGTCAAACGCTTAGCTGTCAGGAAAATCAAAGTCATCTCTGCTTAGGCCAGTGCCAGTAGAAAAGCAGTCAAGGTCTGTGGAATTCTTTCCATTAGTGATAACATACTTTTTGCTACTCTAATTGTTGCTTAATGAAACCTCAGATGATTAAAGAAACAGGGGGATATAGAAGGAGTGGTGTATCAATCAACTCCATTGGGTATCAAGTCAGAAAAAGGGAAGGGGCAACTTTAACTCAGAAAGAGGCAGTAAAGAAGGGCTCCACTGAACCCTTGGTAACTTGTGTGACAGACTTTTTTGTGTGGTATATTCAAGGTGAATCAATAACAACAAGTAAGACTTGTCCCGCCCCCACAATGCCTTCCCCTATTAGTTGGTCAGTGAAACAGTTAAAGAACACAAGCAATATGAACCTTTTCAAAACTAACGATGTTTAAAAATAACATATTATTTTAAGAAATAAAACATTCTACAGAGCAATATAAAGTATGGACTGTTCAGATTTATCCATGCCCGAGATGCCGCCAACCTACTACCATTAGCATGGATAATTGAGAATCTGCTGTAGTTCCATGTTAACAGTCTCACTAATACATTGCAGGTATACAGATGGGAAACCAAACCTTTGACTATTATTTCAACTTACATGAATTTAGCACATGGCACTAACCTCTATACAGTCCAAAGAAGCCTTCATAGCGTAGCACTTTCTTAAAACAATCAAAGCTGTTTTTATACATAAGTTCTCCCACAAAAGAGCCAGTAGATCGCTGGTTTTGCATTCGAGTTTTTACAAGATCGATAGGATACACAGCAGTGGCTCCAACAGCTAAAATCAAATAATACCAATATTTCAGAAGGAATTAAAGTCATTCAGAAGAAGGGGGACGAGATTAAAGTCAAAGAGAAGACTGAGAAAAGAAAAACAAATTTTGCATGTACTGATTTTAAAACTATACTAACTTTTTATACCCCTAATAAACAATTATGGATTTTTACTCAGGTGGCCCCTGGTAAAAGGAGTAGACAATTTACATTAAAAGCGCATCACTTTGACCTAACCTCGTTATCACTTGTAAGTCCCTGATCACATCCAGGTATGGAAGGGGTAAAAAAAAGGTCCCCTTGGCTCTCATCCCACCTCAAAGGTACAGCCTCTAAACTGGCTAGAGGAAAGCCTAGAGAAGGCTTTGTCTTACTGCTTCAAGGTGGAAAATTAGAGAAAAGTTAAGAGGAACAGTAAAACTGAAAATTTTACACTCATCCACGACTAACCTCCAGCCACAGAACCTAGACCAAACCTGTAAGCCGACTCTGCAACCTGTATGAGAATTGGCCGAGGCGAATCTCCTGAGGTCTTCTGCTTTGCATGAATGGGAATTGGGAAGCAGGGAGCATGAGATTGAAAAAAAAAAGGAAAGAACAAAAATGAACACAAATTATTTTTTAAAAATTATTCGTAAGGTTCTATATCCATGATATAATTAAAATGTCAGAGAGGAAGCAGGGTTGAATTCTGTAAATTCTCATCAATAAAAGGTCAGTATTACTGTTAATGTTTAATAAAATGAAATTCCAACATAATGAAAGTGATTATTTACCCTCCCCCCCCATAAAAGTTAAGAACCAATTTTCAGATGTTCATTTCTCCTTAGTAATCAAATAAATCAAATAAATGCAAATTTAAAAACATCAAGAAGGTACCGTTCTTCATCAACCAACCTAGCAGGTTTTGTTTTTGTTTTTTAATGGCAATACCCAGCCTGGCAAGAATTGACATAAACAGGCCTTCTCAAAACTACTGTTAAAGAAAGTGTAAAGCGAAAGGAAATTTGGTTATATACATCCAAACCTTTAAAATGGTCATAACCTCTAACCCTACAATTCCACTTACAAAAAGTTAGCTTAGAAAATCATCATCATGTATGTAAACAAGGATAAAGCTATGAGACTGGTAAAAAGCAGTACTGTTTCCAAGAGCAAAAATTTTGGAAATAACTTAAATGCCCAATAATAGAAAACTGGTTAAAAAATAATGGTGTTGCCATAAAAAGATATCATTTTTAGGGTTTCATTTAAAATGATGTTGTAAAAGACTGATGTTAAGAAAATTGTTCCTAAAGTACTAGAAATGAAAATATAGATTGAAAAGTGTATAGTGGATAGAAGGGTATTTGTTATGATTCTCTTTACCTTTCTATATGTCTGAAATATTTCAGGATAAATGCTTTAAAAAATGATTTTAAAGACTAGGTATAATATTTTTTATTGCAATATTTGTGATTTTTATTTATATGCATATGGGAATAATATTAATGTTTTGGCTATCTCACCACCCATACATGTTCAAAATGTTTACAGTGGCTATTTGCCCCATTTTGTCCATATTTTCTAGATTCACACTTCAGGTTATTTAGTTGTTGTTTGGTTGTTGTTCTTTGACTTATTATTCTTTCAGTATTTTTGATGTCAGGACATTTCAGAGTACTGTACTTCTGTGTCTACATAAATAAAATAGTAGTCTCATGTCACATAGATTTGTCAAATAAAAGTGGCATACAATTGGTGTTTAATAAATACCTATTGAATGAATAAACATATTCAATAATATTTGTTTTTCAAAAGCCATGATAATTAAAATTGGTGAATAATGAAAATAATTACCAACCCCATTATGAAGCCACTGAACTTAGCTGCTGCCAATGTAACACAATTTCAACACAAAATCATTTAACTGAAAATAGTTTTACATAAAAATATGCATATATAAGAATGTAAAACATTTCTTATTCAAATTCCACAGGGTATTTCCAATTCTATCCCTGTAGAGATGGAAATCAATAGTAACTTCATTTTGACAGATACATCCATAAGAAAAGCACTATTTTACTTACAAGGATACAAATACCCAATATTTAGAAATGCTCTGGCATCAAAATACTCTGGAACAATGAGGGAGGGGAAAAGCCTACCACTACCACTAATTCCTCATTCTAAAAGATAAAGATGAAATCCCAAACTTTTACTACCATCTCTTAAGTTGGAAATGGAGCATGGTTTTTGAAATACGGCAAGAAAAATCCCTACTCCTTCACTCCTCTGCACACACTGGAATGGGCAGTGCTCTGCCTACCAGGTAGAAGACTCGCAGGCTGCCTGGAGGATGTTGTCAGACCCACTGGGGGTCCACATAATCATGCATAGTCCAGGTGAGGCCACTGTGAATTACTTTAACCCTCTAGGCAGCAGCCAATCATTTCCTGCTGTAAACTTCATCAATCGAGTCTAACCCTTTCCTGGCCAGTATCAACATGCACCCATCATAAACTTTCAAATGCTGCAAAGGACACAAAGGCAAAATTGTGATACCACTGCCAGTTGGAGAACAGAAAGGATCTTAAAAAACAAAACAAAACAAAACACTTCGGTTTCTTAGTTCCCAAATTTCTACAAAAGCTAGTAGCATACAGATGAAGAGATAATCATTTCTTAAGCAGTGTTTAAAAATCAAAGCAAGGAGAGAACAACCATCACTGCTTTTACCTCTGCACGTGATTATACAGTGCTCTCTCCTACACTTAGGAAATGTGCTTCCTCTTTAAACAACAGCCAGCTGGTTTTCTAAAGTTGCCTGGTTGGGATTTACTGAGCACACACCCACCACTTTAAGTTTAGTGCAACACACAAAACCCGCCACTGCATTCGGGTGGGAAAGATCTGAAAGGAGGGGGTCCTGGCTCCAGGCCTGACAGTCCTAAAAATGTAGCCTACATCAACCCATTGTGGTCAAACTGGCGTCTCTGTATAGACCCAGAGCTCCAAGCCAAAAAATGTGAAATCTCACAGGATTCAGAGATGGGCTTTGCCTTAAAAGAAGTATTTTTCTAAAACGACATTCGTCTGTGACTGGATTTATTTTACAAACATCATGTAAGCACAACACATGCAATAAAGGCTCTTATTCTCTAATCCTGAGCTATAGAAAGTCAAGCAAGAGTTAAATGAGGAGGTCCCAAGTCTAAAGTTTCTGACTCCTACAACTTCAAGAGATTGGTTTCTGGTAACCATAAAATAAAATTTAGCATTCCTAAAATTGTTTCCACATAACTTATGAATCCTTTCACAGAGAAAACAGGTCTCAGAGCCTTCAAACTATGACTCCAGACTAAACAAAATTATCTCATTTGATATTCAGAAAACCGGAAGGCATGGCAGTTAAGACAATGCACTGACAAAGTGCCTCTCTTTGGAGAAAAGATGGCTTTCATTTAGCAGTGCATGGTCACTGGTAGTGACATCAACACCAAAACAAGCCTCCTTCCCCACATCTCTCAACACAAGATTTAGGGAAGAAGTGGGGATCTTCGACATATTTTTGGAGTGTTTCACTTCCAATGTAGTTAGTAAATTGGGCTCATCTTTGAAAGAAACAGGCAAATGCCAAATCTCTTTTAATCAGAATACCTCCAAGTAATTTCTGTTTAGCCTTTGCCTGGATTTTAGGCACAAAATGGAAAAACGTTAAGTCAGACACAAGTACCAAAGGCAACTGCAAGTGGAAAGGGGTCCCAACCCTACTAAAGAAACCCCGGGAAGTGCATGTGCTCTTCTTTGCCTACCTGCCTCTGGGCCTCAGCCAAGTTCAAGGGCAGAGTTCCCTCTTCCAGAGGAGCAATTCGCTCAATGTCTGCTAAGGTCATCCGTCTGTAGGGAAAAACGAACACCACCAACGAGAAAAACACCAATTCATTATGATTTACATTATGGAATTTTAAAACATTCCTTCCTTCTTTTATTTCCCTTATTTCAGAGTTGCCTTTAAATTGGCTTCTTTTTCTCCCCAGTTGCTGCCCTTTTCCTACCCTTGCCTCCTAACCTCCTTTTATTAAGCTGATTTAAAAAAAAAAAAAAAAAATAGGCCAACTTACCCCCGTGGCTCATATAAATCTGCTAACTGAAACAAGATGTCAACTTCCATGGGTGTAACCTGACCAAATTTCTGAGCTGCCAGAACAAACTCCTCTGTATGGAAAAAAAAAAAAAAGTTAAAAAGGAAAGATTCAAGAAAGAATAGCCACAAATTCGGCATTAACTCAAGGCACTGGAATGAGTGAACATCACAAAATTTTATAATCAGTTGTAAAAATCAAGTCAATTCAAAAAGGGTAAGAATTTTTTAATTCCTTCCTTCATCTAGAAAAAGTGGGTAGAGTATTTTCTCTAATATTTAGTTTAAAAGCTTGATGCCCTCTAAGCTTTTCAACAAATGACACAGATATAATTCAAATTGCAGGTTAGAGAAAACAAGGAAGCAGATATGAAACTTCATACACTTAGGTCCCAGGAGGTTTTAGTAACTAAGTTTTGGAAGTCCTAAAGGAATTCTCTGTTTTAAAAAGAAATCCTATTAAAAATGCTGATAATATCTTGTTCCATCAACTCACACCATCACCAACACAAGTTTATGGGAATCTTCATCTACTTTTTATTTTTTGAGGCACCGGGGCTGGGGATTGAACTCCGGACCTCGTATGTGGGAAGCCAGCGTTCAACCACTGAGGCACATAGGCTCCCCTGAGTTGGATTTTTTTGTTTGCTTGATGTTTGCTCTTTTATTTTTAGGAGGCACCAGGAACCAAACCCAGGACTTCCCATGTGGGAAGCAGGCGCTCAACTGCTTGAGCCACATCTGCTCCCCTTTCATCTACTTTTGAAGGCCACCTTAGATGCTGCCAATTTAGCTCAAGTTCTAGCAAGATTCAAGAACATTTTAAAAACTTTACATTTCCCTCACCCAAGGGCTGTCTTCAGTTTGTTTAAAATATGCTGAAGATTGTCTTCTGTTTGCCTTTGTTTGTCTGCACAAAGGATGGAGAACACACATGTAATCCATGATTTATGTTTCAGTAGGATAGAAAAATTGGCAACATAATCTCTTGGTTGCCCTTTTCACCAAGATACTTTCAGGCAAGAATTCAGAGATGTTCTCACTCACCCTTTGTCACTTCTACATCTTTCCTGTTGCCAGCCAGAGTGCTGTAGATCTTTCTAATAAGTTCCATGTTGTTAAGGAGCGAATTAAAGCCATTAAAATAGGAGAAGCTAACTTGATGAGATGTGGTACCTCCAGCAGCCTCAAATAAGTTGAAAATAAAAAGGGGAAAAGAAAAATAAACAAGGGATTTATAGAATGAAGAAGATTCAGAAGTACATGTATCAAATGCTACTTTGGAAGTAATCAAGAATGCATGTGTAAGAAGAAAGGCCATCAGTATTTTTCCTTCACATTAAAAAAAAACCAAAAACCTATAAATGATTTTTATAAGTAACTGCAACTAATCATGACCAGAACTTGTACTCTCTACAAACAACTCCTAGACAACTAAATAAATACATGTGTAGGATTATAACAGGAGGACCAGTAGTAATTTATAGAGCTCAAATTTCAATTGGAAATGTTTTATAAATTGGTTTATTTCAGCTAATGAGCAAATCTTAAAGGCTTATATACATGCAAAACCATATTATACACATATGCACACATGCAAAACCGTACTATAGCAACACAAACATACTTTGAAAAGTGGTCAACATAATGTTAATATCTAGACTTGTCATGTTACTAATAACTAGCAATAAAGAATTGCTCAAGTACAGACTTTACGTTAGTGGGATTTTGCACAAACAAAAGTATTATGGTAAAATTATGAGATGACATGTGCTTTGATGGAGATTAAGACCGGTCAGAATTCTGATAATCAGAATTCGTAAGAAATCATATTTCTTCACAGGGGACAAGGGAAACAGACAGCAAATCCATTAGGAATGGAACTTCAGTTTGGGGTTTCAAATTCTATGCTTCCTTAATAAGGCAACCTATGTTTTATTAGGAAAGCACTTCTTTAGAAGGTAACAACCACATAAATCTTCACTTTGTAATCATTTAAAATAGCTGATTTGAGAGTTTAAAATGGGGTAGGGAAAGGGGGCCCCAAAAAGGAGTTAGACTAACAGTGCAAAAGAGGAAAAGGCCTTGTGAGGATGCCACGTTTCCAAAATAGGGTACCAGGAAAAAAGTAAAAAACAAAAGGCTACCCTGAATTCCTGCCTATGGTAAGCATCATGGGAAACCCAACTGACATTGAAAACACACAAAGTCTTCTCCTTGGGATGAACAAAAGGAGAGTTACCACTGGGCATTGGGTAATGGGTCCAAATTCTGAGTGATCACATCGGAATCAGCTAAGAAGCTTTAGAAGTTACAGATTCCAGGACCTCACCATTCGTAAAAGCTGAGTCAGTGGGCCTGGAAAAGACCGTGGAATCTGTATTTTTAATAATTATCCATGGTGATTCATTACCAAGGCTTGGGAACCACCATCAGAAAATGTCCCAGAACACCCCTAGTGTCTGTGCTTAAGGACAGTGGCTGGGCATCCACTAGGATGGAGGTGCCATGACACACAGGAGGGAGGCTCTGTCTGTCACATCTACCACAGTAGCCTCAGAACATACCTGCTGAATGAATAAAAGAATGAATATAAGGTTTGAGTTTCCATTCTGCTCACTACTCTAAACAAGCAAATAAATATGTGTACTGTTTTTATTATATTTTATTTTAATTTTTCCTTGGAGAATAGACAGAAGTGAAGTGCAACATCTGACATACATTAAAATATAAAGCAAAATTAATATGAGGTCACAAATTTGTTTTTCCTTTTTCCTTTTACCAGTTAATACAATTCTCTAAGATATTCCATATTATGTAGACAACCAAAAATTAGCCTTTCCACACTAAAACTAGCCAAAAACACACTCACTGTAAGTTAAGTAATGTATGAGATCACATTAAGAAAATGTCAGTGTTTAAAACAGAAAAACCCCATGTAATTTGTAAGAATTGTTTTTATAATCTCTTATTTACTGAGCTTAAACCAGGTAGAACAAATAATGTTATTAGGGCAAGTTGTTTATAACTTACAGCTACTAGACATTCTTCTACAAAAGGTGTCAAGACGTGGGGGCGGATGGTGACCATGATGTCTCGGAAGTCAATGGCCGTGACTCTTCCAGTTTTGGCATTGTCCCGTTGCACAAATGCTTGCTTTGCATGCTCCAATTGTATTTCCTACAGTTAAAGAGGGTGAAATTCTCTCTTTACACTTCTCACTTGACTACTACAAATCACTGATCATTTTCAAATTACGGTGAAGAAAGAGAGATCACGTTTTGATTTAAGGAGCCCTCACATGCTGGTCAAATAGTGCCCCCAAGCTACTGCCTCTTTTTGAGAAAGAGATCTTTGCTCAGACCAGTGAACACATCTTGAGAAAATGTACTCCACCTTAAATCTCCTATCCAAAGAAACCAGATCACTTTTGTGTTCTGCTGGAGTTCAAGGACAAAAAGAAAATAAAAACTGGAATGAAGTTTGGTAGGTTCAAAGATCTAGTCAAACGCACTTTAGGTGATACAGATGATCAAAGGAAAAACACCTACAGGGACATTCACCTCTCTCAAAAGGAGAGAGAAAAATTCTTAATCTCAACCTGGAACACAAATGTGATGTAGTAGATTGGCGTTGTGGGCTGGTTAAGTCTTGTTGTGGGGGAGCTGTGCTGTGCATTGCAGGATGCTTAGCAGCACTAGATGCCTGTAGCACTCTACCTCCTCCCTATTCAAAAGCCTCTCCTTAGTTATAGCACCTGCCACTTTTGATCCAGCCTATCTTTGTTGAAATTCTCCTCTAGAACCCTGATCTTCCTGGCACTGACTCCATTCACTCCTTAAATGGAGGCATGTGTCAGCTCTTTGTCCTTCTGTCTTCTCACTCTTTATGCTAGGAAAGTCCACCAACCCCTAGTCCTCAAGGACTTCCTTCATGCGAAGGCCTGACTCTCATATCCAAATTTCTTACTCTTACCTGCTGGAGCAAAATTTCCAACTGCTTAGCGGGCATATCCACATGGGGTCTCTTGTTAAAGCCATAAACTACATACAAGCATAACTAAACCCACTACTGTAGGTTCCCCACTCGCCCTCAGACCTGGTCCCTGTGTTATGTTCAAAGCTTAACTACTGGCATGCTGTTTTTCTGGTCTCCTCTCTTAGAAATCCGTCAATTCCAATTCTTTAAGCTCTCTTTCCCCACAGCAAGCAAATCATTTACCAAACTATGTCACTTTGACTTTTGAAAGTTCACTCAAATGCATCTTTTCCTTTTTATTCCCAATGCCACCAATTCAGACCCTCCTCAGATCCCACTTGAATGACCACCACAGTCCCAGCCGTTGGCTGGTACATGTTGCTGACCTTTGCAATCCATCTCACATGTGCCAGAGGTCAGAAGCTCACATCTGACCTCAATCTCCCTCTGCAGAAACCTCCAACAGCCCTTTACCATAAAGACCCAAATCCAAAGCAGAGCACTTAAGACCCTCATCTCCCACCACCGGACATCCAGCAAACCCTTCCACACCTCCAGGTCTTTCCCCATACTCTTCCTTTGCCTAGTGTAGCCTGCTACCCCTTTTTCTACCTCCTGAAATCCCCCCACTTCCTCAAGGCTTAGCTCAAATGTCACCCCTTAGGTAAAAATAACCAGGCCACCTAACTGAAAATAACTTGATCTGAGTTCATGTGGTTCCTTGTCTGAACTCAGTGATAATACTCTTCTATCACAATCAGTTATTTATATTCCTGTCTCTCCCCCTACCTCGCTGAGGAAAAAGAGACTATATATCCTGTTTATCTCTATCCCACTTATGGTGCTGGGCAAAATACACACAGTAGGTACTCAATAAATGACACACATTATCATCAGTTCTGGGTGTTCCATAAAACCAACTGGATATACAAAGCATGATCAACTAAATATATATAAGGAATTTAAGAGGAAGGAAGAAACTGACTAACATCCTGGAGTGAAAAATGACCACAGTATGTATAAATGAACATAGCCGTCTTTGAACTGCCAGACCCACTGCTAAAGCTTTTCTGAGCCAGGATCACACTCAACATTAGTAGAAGGTGTTTTCAGTTATGTACCATTTTCCCTAGTTTATAACTCAAAGAGAGTCTAGGTTAGAGATCCTCAGATCATAGCAGCATGGCTTTGCCTGGCCACCCCATCTCCTGAAAGGACAGTGAAGCCAGAACACCAAGACTAGCCTGTCTGGGATCGGAACACAGAAACGGGCTCCAAAGCGGGGCCGGTGCACTCACTGCAGGACAGGGGATGCACCTGCAATGAGTACCGCATCCTTTCCTGTTTCTGTGCCTTTACCAACAGGGACCTTCGATCACGGAATATGAAAGCCCTTTCCCCCCTAATGAAGAGCAACTTAAGAATACACTTCCAAAAGCTCTTGAAGATTAAAGATTCCATGAACAAGACACTAGATCCATGGACTTCTCTAAATAGTGGGCTATAGTTAAAACATTTAGTTAGGTCTTTCCCCAACATTAAAATCAGCTTCCTGTAGATGTGAGTTGCCTTCTGAAAAGCATCTCTTTATGTTTTGACTGTTTCTTCTTCTGGGTGCCAAAATGAAACCACTACCTCAACCGATACAACAATCATGGTAACTGTACGGATTATACCATGCGCCAGACATAAAGTGTTCTGAAGCACTTTGTAAGAATTAACTAATTTAATGCTCACAGCAGCCTTTTAGAGTAGATACGATTAGTTGCAGGTGAGGCAACTAAGGTCTCGCTGACAGTCATCAGCAAGCCTGGAATTCAAACCCAGGCAGAACCAGCCCTTCAAACACTTCCCTATGCTCACTGGGAGCAATGGACAATGACACTGTCAGGACCTTGATTAAAATATACATTTACACTTAGGAATCTTAATGGCTGTGAAGAAACAAAAACAACTTGCTTTTAAGTTATTCTTAATGCTCTAAAGTTTTCTGTTGCTTATTTTCATGGAAAATAGTAAAACTCCTGGAAGTTTTCAATTAAGGCAAAAGCCTTCTGTGCATTCAGGGCATCAGGAATGCTTTGCCTCTGTGGAGCAGGGAACTTGGAGGAGAGAGACTTAATTAAAAGGCCTTCGCCTGGCCTTACTCATCTTTTGCTCTCTTTCCCATAGTCCCAAAAGACCGAGGAGGAAACCGACAAATAAGGAAGCCTGAGGGAGCTACCGCACGGGTACTCTGTAACTATTTAAATTAGGAATGAATGATTTTTGGAATAAATTACCAGGTTCACTACTTAGGGCAGAGTGGAAAAATCAATGCTCTCTGTTTGCACTTCTAAAGCTATTTAAGAAAAATCTAATGTGTACTTGTGACTACCAACAGACTGATGGTTCCCAGATCTGAACCCAGAAGGGGTAAAACCAGGACAGAACTTTTAGTATTCATGACATACAGCACTTGTAAAGTAACATTCATTTTCAGGGTGAAGGGGATTAGGGTAGGAAAATAAGCCTTTTGGAGGAGGGGGAGAGAACAACGGGAGACTCAACATTTACACTCAAATACTTAAGGCAAAAATGACCTTTGTGAATATTCTTACTGTCCTGATTTTGTGATAATCAGGGTAGGCTAAACATTCGCTATATTAGAAACCATGCATGTGTCCCCAGACCTAGTTTTTCTCCCTAGGTCTGGTTTTTGGAATGCTGGTGATAAACTTAGCCTGATTTATTATATGACTATCCTGTATGGGAAAAGACTGTAACTCTGGGTATCTTTGGTCAATCTTAAGAGATATAGCAGGGGGACGGATGTGGCTCAAATGGTTGGGCGTCTGTCTCCCATATGGAAGGACCTAGGTTTGATCCCCGGGACCTCCCAGTAAAAATTAAAAAAAGAAAAACATAGAAGGCGCATGAGCCACCAGGCCCTGTGCGCGGGCACGCCGTCAGGCCCTGCAAGTGGGTGAGCTGTCAGGCTCCGCCTAGCCACGCAGCAAGATGATGACGTAACAGGAGAGTGACACAAGGGAGAGACAAGATGAGACGCGCTGAAAAACCAGGAACTAAGGTGGTGCAGGCGGTAGGACGCCTCTCTCCCACATCGGAGGTTCCGAGGGTCGAATCCAGGTGAAGACAGGAGGAGACAAATGAGAAGAGAGGGCAGGAAACGGACACAGAGTTGCCCAGCAAATGGACACAAAAACAGCAAAAACGGGGGTGGGGGGTCAAAATGGATAAAAGTAAATCAATAGACGCTATAGGGGTCAGGTTTTAACATAATACACAGAAGTATTTAACCTTTGGAACTTTTCGCCAATGAAATGGACTACCCTGCAAAGTAGCAGGTTCCCTATCACTAGAAATATTTGTTTCACTGTATGTAGGCTAAGGAGAGTATATCAAGGAACTTTTTATTTTAATAGAGGGGGTTATGGAAGCAATATGGTATGATGACAAAAATACATGATTTGGAACAGGAATGGGTCGAGCTCAAATATCAGTCTTGACACTGTTAGCTGGGAGGGCTTGAGTGTGTTTGTATCATAAGAGCCTCAGGTTCTCTTCTACAAAATAGGCACAACTCCACCTTCTTTGCAGGGTTGTAAAAACCAGAGGCCATGCAGGGCAGGCATTTAATAAGAGGTAGCTGTAATTTTTGCCGAGGTGAAAGGTTTAAGCAGACAACCTCTAAAGTCCCTTCCAATATAAGTTCTTTGAGTCTTTCCAAAAATCATTTAGTAAAGAACAGCAGTTCTGATGAGTCATTCTGAACTAGCCAAAGGAATAAAAAGATAAAGACCAGACAGCATGGAGGACAAGAACAGCTGAGTGTTTAAACAGGCTTGGGGGCTATGCCAAGAACTTCAAAGGCAGCATTTCAATTAGCCTCACAATAATTCTGTGAAGTAATAATTATTGTCTTCTTTTTACAGAGAGGTACCTGAAGCTCAGGAAGGTTAAGAAACTAGTCCAAAGTCACACAGCTAACAAAGGGCAGAGTTGAGGTTCAAACCAAGGAATGTCTGATTCCAAAGGGGATTTTTAACTACAAACCTAAACTGCCTTATGTAAAATCCTAAGTAAGAGGATTTGAACACAAAAATGGAAAAGAGATTTGAAGAAACGTTTTGGTGATGACTTGAATGTAAAAATGGAGCAAGATACAGCTCAAAGAATTCTCTTCTTGGATGATGGGGGAGATAAAGACTCTACAGCAAAGTAAAATACCTTAAGGGGGAGAAGATGATCATGATGAGAAACTTGGAATGAACTGAGTTTAAGCAGCAATAAACAAAAGAAAACTGGAGGTACCAGTTGAAATGTAAATCTAGAAAATAGAGGTAACAGAATTTTAGGGTGGGGGGGGAATAAAGCTTATATTTATTAAGTGTCAAGTATTTACTCTGCTGCAGGGGCTCTTGTAAATGTTTGCAGGCATCGTCTCGAAATCCTCTGACAACCCTGTGAAGTGGGTCCTTCCACCATCTCCATTGTGTAGATGGAGAATTGAAGTAAAGGCAACTGAGCTAAAGACAGAACTCGACAGGCACCCAGGCAGGCTGACTCTGGAGCCACAATTTCAACTCATACAAGACTGCCCGCTCCTTATAGAGGGAGACCCACAAAAACCAGAAAAAAGAAATAATAGTTGTAGAAATACAGGAGAACCCCACAGTGTATGCCCAAGGGCAGGCAGACAACAAAAATCTAATGGATACCTAAATAAGTCTGTACAGAAAATGTTAAAAGGAAGGGCCTAAGATTCTCAAGCCCAGAGGGCTGGGACGCTGTGCAGAAAGCCCTTATCAGTGCCAGGCATGGGGGTGGGAAGGAGGGTGCTTCCTAAAAGCTGTGGATGGAAAGGGCAACTGACCCAAGAGAAAGGGCTCCTCCAATCGCCTGGGCCCCAGAAGGCCCTAGACTAGAGCAAGGCTACACAGCTATCTCTGAGCACTTCTGCTCAGGCACATGAAAGGAGGCCCAATTTCTCTTTAATATTTGCTAGTGAGCTGTTTTTTGTCCCCTCCATCCTGGTGCATGATGATTGATGGAATAAGCTTTTATTGCAGCAGTTTCCAACTACTTCAACACACCTATTCAGATTGCTGTAGGGGAAAAAAATCAAACTCTTCAAAATTGCCAGTTGTACAGAAATAAACATATATCAGGGTTACACACTTTAGTTCTAACATCATGCATCTAATGGTTCCAGGCTTGTCATTTCCTAAATAATCTCCAATTTTCAAATGGGTATATTTTGAATGCAAAAATTCTCTTCACCTCTATTCAGACACGCAAGTTTGTGCTTCAGCTTGAGAACAGTTTATCAGGAACAAAAAAATAGGCCCTGAAAACAAGTAGCAGACCCAGATGATTTATATTATAAAGCCAAAAACACCAAACAAGACCCCTGGCAAGTTTGCACATTTGTGGTTTGTACAGTACTGAAATTAAAAACCAAAACTTTAATAAAAGCAGGAGTTATCAATAAAGAAATAGTTCAAAAGAATTTGTTTTTAGGGGTGGTGGTAGAAGGATTCTGGGCAATAGGTAGGTAATGTTTATCCAGGCAAGGAACAAAAATGTATAAAAAAGATTTGCTTTAAAAAAGATGGCAACAAATTTAGCTCTATTTCAAATAAATTTGATATTACATCAAATTGTCAGAACCTGTATACTATTTAATATATAAGTATCTACTTTTTCATAATCCTATGCTAATTTAGAGGGGAAAATTCTAATTAAAATAAAGATCCACATATTTTAAACAGAGTAAAAAAGAACATAGCAATGAAATAGGTAAGAGAGAGGACTGCCAATTCTTAACATTTTTCTGTGCGCTCTGCATTCAGCCCAGGCAGCCAGACTTTCAGAGTCTGGATGAAATTTCATCCCCAATTCACTGGGTGGGGACTTTTATTAAAAGGGTCTTCAGAAGCAGTGTCACATGTAGTACTGCATGCAGGCAGCAACTCGGCAGAAACCAAGAACAGAGCTTTACCATCTCAATTTCCTTGCTCTTCTGATTTAATGTTCAACTTCACAGTGGGTAACAGCTGAGGAGACGCTGTGTGGAGTGTTCATTTTTACCAGGATGTTACTCTAAAAGCCTGCATAACAGGCTGTCCCACAAGCAGCAAGCTGACTAACTCCATGGGCACAACAGCACAATGAATCCTGATTTCCTTTGCCCGGAGTAGAAAACGTGCAGTGGGAATGGAACGTGTCCCGCATCAAATTCTCCAAGTGACCAGGATATCACCTTCACCTCTGGTCACCCATCTCCAAACTTGCAATGGCCTCCATTTGGATAGAAACCACAATCCAATCTATTGGCAGATCTGAGGATAAACAACATTAGCCACCTTTGCTCATTATTTCATTTTAGAACATCAAGCTTTTATGAGAAGCTTTATTAGAGGTCCCATCTGGTCCAACTTAAAATCAACATAAAAGCACTCACATATTGAAAATGTAAATGCAAACGTGGTTTCTGGCTACTAAAGGTTCACCATGGTCTAGATAGTTTAACTAATACAGATGCCAAGTTGGGGGACAGTGTGGCTCGGCTTACACCGTCCTAAACAAGGAACTTGTTAACTGTCCACTATCCTCTTTAAACAATGTGGCTTCAATCACCCTTCTAATGAGTGATAGGTTTTCGTTAACACCTGAAAATCATTATCAATTGCAAAGCTTGAGAATTTTATGTTGCTTTGGTTGAAGGTAGTAAGTTGAAAATAGGTTTTATTTTGTTTGGTGAGAGTGGCAATTTCTCTTTAGCATATAAAGCCTTTTTGGTATTGAAAAAAATTTCCCCTTACATCAGGATCCCATGACAAATATAGCAGCAACCCTTAAGTAATCGTGAGTATAAAGCAAGGGTTCTTAACAAGGGGTCCATGAGTTTAAACTGAAATTCAATAAAACATTATTTCTGTGGGGCCGTGTTGGCGCAGGTGTGATATATTTATTAAATAATATATAGTATGGTCTGGACTTATTAAGGGGTCGTGGAACAAAAAAGGTTAAGAACCCCTGCTACAAAGCCCGGACCACAACCAACTAGCAGCAGCAACCCTCTGCTAGAGAGACATGGAGCAACCACTAGTACCTGGGAGCAGCACACTTCCAGAGCCCACCGCTTTAATGCTCAGAACCTGAATAAGCAAACTTTCCATTTTACACAGAAAACACTTGGGCTGATCTGTATGCCATCCTCACTTGTAAGCCAAAATAAAGGGCAATTTCATTTAACAGAAAGAACCAAATTTGTTCAGTTGCATTATCAGCATGAGTATGCTTTGGCATTTGACAGGGTTGTCTTGGGGCTCCGGTGATGTGAAGACAAGGGTCCTTACCAATAAGAATGACCAGCTTGGTACCAGAGGCACAGCTCTGATTCCTAGGTTCTGTTACCAGCTCTAGGAACTATGATTCACCTCTCTGGGTTTCATCATCCTTTTCTCACAAAATGGGGACCTGAATTAAATGATTGTAAAACACAACTCTTGTGGATCAGGACTTTTGGTTGGGTCAGGTAACCTCATTCTTAAAACTCTGGAGAGAAGACAGAGGGGATTCTTAGTCTATTTGTTTCCTTTGTCTGCGCAAGCAAATACCATGAAATGGATAAGTACAAATGGGAATTTATTTGCTTCTGGATCTGAGGTTAGGAAAAGGGCATGATCCAGGCAATGCTTTCTCTCCAAAGCCTGTGGCATCCTGGGGCTGGATGCCGGTGATCCTTGGTCCTTAGCTTGTCACATGGCAAGGCACATGGTTGAGTCTCCTGGTCTCTCCCTTTTCTTCTGGGTTCAGCTTTTTGACTCCTGTGGCTTTCTCTCTCTCTGTCTCAATTTTACTCTGCTTATAAAGGACTCCCGTAATTGGACTGACACACATCCTCATTGAGCTGGGCCATACCTTCACTGAAGTAACCTCATTCAAAGGGCCTACTCACAAGGGGTCCATACCCACAGGAATGCATTAGGTTTAGGAACATGATTTCTGGGGTGGATAGAGCTCCAGACCACCACAGTCCCAGTCTAAGTCAGCTATCAAGTTTCTTGGCTAACTAATGGAATCCCAGCTCCAAAATTTGCTCTCTCCACCGATTTAAAGCATTGCAGATTTCTCTATGATTCCTGTTCCTAGAGCAGTACAAAGAAGGCTCCTGGAAACAGAAGATATTTCTTGGCTCCACTAAATGCGAAGCAGAATTCTTCAGAAAATCCCAAGTCTTTGGGGGCCATAGGTAGGGGTACTACAATATCATTCTAACTCCAAGTAACTGAGGCGAGGAGGCAGAGCCAACCCACCAGCACACCTGGGAACAGCTATTATGTACAACACACAACTGTGCAGCATTTCATTAAAGCCTTCTCCTCCTCCTGCACTCCCCATGTCAATAAAGAACACTGCCACGCACCCCTTGTCCAAGCTTGAAACCTGCGAGTCAACCTTGAGTTCTGCAAATCCTTGACCCTGCCTATCCTATTAAATCACCAACCCTTGCAAGCCTACCCCCTAAACTTCTTTTGAATCCATTTACTTCAGCCCATTACCACCACAGGCATACCTCATTTTACTGCATTTTGCACATACTGCATTTTTTTACATATTGAAGGTTTGTGGCAACCCTGCATCAAGTAAGTCAATCAGTGCCATTTTTTCAACAATATGTGCTCACTGTGTCTCTCTGTATCACATTTTAATTAAGGTATGTATATTGCCTTTTTTTAGACATAATGTTACTGCACCCTTAGTAGACACCAGTATAGTGTTAATAACTTTTAGACTCACTGGGAAACAAAAAAATCTGTGTGGCTCACTGGGAAACCAAAAACCCAATAAAGTGATATTCTCTTTATTGTAGTGGTCTGGAAAGGAATCTGCAATATCTCTGAAGTATACGTGTACCAACCACCTAACTCAGGCCACAGCTGTTTCACTCTTGGATTGCAAAGGGACCTGGGTTTTCTATCCCATTTTCCACATGACAGCCAGAATGGTCCTTCTGAAACACAAACTTGCTCAGATACTTCTCTCCAGGCTTCCATCCTCCTCAGGCTGAAGACTGGAAGACCTGTCCTTTTAAACAGCCAGGCTTATCTAGTCTAGGTCAATGTTTCTCAAAGTGTAGTCCCTGGATGACCTGGGGCATCAAAATTCAGGATGCTGGTTGGAAAGGCAGTTTCTTTGGCCCTATCAAGACCTTCCACATCATATCCTTGGAGGAAGAAGGGCCCAGAAACCTGCATTTTTAAAAAGACCCTCAGATAATTTTTATACTAAAATTTGAAAAATACTGCTACAGATTTAGGGAAATTAAATTCAACCTCAGTTCCACAGGTCTGGTCTTGAACAAATCCAGAAAACCTAAGCTTCTTCTCATCTTTCATTCGGATATAACAGCAACTGCCTTATTTAGCTCCTAAGGTGACTGCAAGGACTCATAACAAGGAAAAGCACTTACTAAGCCAGAAAATTCTGAGAGGTAATTAGTAGCAACATTTTTATAGTTAACAAGATGATTAGATTTGGTAGCAATCCTAGACTTTTCTACCCTGAGGCCATTGGAAACTCCTATGAGTAAATTATTTTAGAGTTGTAATAATCATATGTTAAATATATGCTCAATATAAATCATCAAGGAATAATTGGAAATGACAGTATCATCCACCCCTACCCTTTTTGATGATCATATCTGGCAATTAATGGGTAGGGGTCAGGAAAGCTAAATGTTAGCAATGCATGACTGGGCACCCTAGTTGAGAAGCATGGCCCCTTCAAGAACATAAAATAACTATTTGTAGCATTGGCCCTGAAGGCAGTGTGTGTCCTGGTAATGGTAACATCATATTTTTAAATTTCTCACATGCTTGAAATCTTATGGAAGAAGCTAAGCTCTAGAGCAGTTGCTCTTAACTCTTCTGGGGTACTCTTTTGGGAACCTAATGAAAGTTATGGGCCTTTTCCTCAGCAAATTTGACCCTAGAATCTGTTTATTCTTTTGCAAACAACAAGGGATAATGATAATTACATCTTAGAAATAGTACCTTGTAAATTACCAAGATTATACAAATATGAGCTATAATTACTATTTCCCTTTTTTTAAGTGATTCTGAAGAGTGACAACAGAATACTTTGGCAGAAACATCCAGAGGCCTTTTCACTCTGTGTCCCCAGGTGCCTACAACATCCACCCAATTAAAAAAAAAAAATGGACAAAGGATTTGAATAGACATTTCTCCAAAGAAGATATAAAAAGGACCAGTATGCTAATGAAAAGATGCTCAATATCATTAGCCATTAGGGAAATGAAAATCAAAACTACAAAATGAGGTATCACTAAGAGCCTCTAAAGAGAAAGGCTTCAGCCTCCTCATCTGTAAAATGAGGCAATTATAACTAGAGGACCCTTATGCTCCTACCTGGTTCTTTAAGTTTGTACTTTGGGGTGGTTGCTCCACCACTCTTTGAATATTGATTTTGGGCTTATAGCTCCCGTAACAGTTTTTGCTACAAAAGGGCAAACCCCTTCGTTGTACATTTTATACCTGCTTGCAGTTGCTTCTTTTGAGCTGCAAGGCAAGTAGATATAGGTGCAATCCCTAGATTAGTACATCATGAGTGTCTCCAGAGGTGGTACATCGCTGCATCCCTCAGCCCTTTGCACAAGGCCTCTCAGCAAACCCTGATGCCGAGCAAATATTCGCCAAATTGGGTGGCTTGCCCAACACGAGCAATAATCACAGCACAAGAAAATTTCTCCAAATTGTCTCCTAAAAAATTCATTCAACCAGCAGCCATAAAGAAGAACCTTGTTTTAGGAGCTGAGAGTCGAGGTACGTGGAGAGTGTCAGGAATGAACCCCCACTCCGTTTTAAACTCCTTCCCTACCAGTGAGGCACAAGACAACAGAAAGAAGTGTTCATTGGTGTCCCTGCCACTTGTTTCAACATTATTATTCAACTGCAAAGTACAAATAGTGCAAATTTAACAATTTAAAGGATATAAAATAGAGTCTACACTTAGTGACTTTTATAACAAAATACAGACCATAAGACACCAGTTCGCCATCTGAGCAATGCCCATAGGACCGCTGCTGCCTCAGCGAGTGGGGGCACATCTCCCAAACCATACACAGATGAAACAGGAACCAAAGAAAACCCTGGCAGCCATAGGGTGGCTTATGTCAAACTCACACTTCCTGAGCTTTAAAGCATTTATTAAATGAAGCAAGTTTTTAAAAGATCTGAACTTGCTGAGGAGGCACCACCTACCAGTCACACACATATATATACCTAAGTCTGGGTAACACACACAAATGTGAGGCGTGAGTTGAAGGAATCAACCTGATCAACCTCCTAGGGACCCTAAGGGGAGAGAGCAGTGTGGTCTCTACATCCCACTCTGGCTCCCTGAAACCAGAAGCACTTCTCAGCCGTCCCTATGGCTATGCCCCTTCCTCATCAGGTGACGGGCAGCCACATGCAAGGTGGCAGCCCTCTTACATCTCAAGCATCTGCTTTCATAACCTTGGCGCCAGTGTTTCTGAGCCCTGTCCTAGAGCTGAAGGGCAGGAGCATGCCTGACAAAGCAAGAGCCTGAAACATAGGAGATTAAATTCACTTACATCTTTAAGAAGCTACCTGCATCCAGAAAAGAGCCCAAAGAAGGCAAAGTATTTGAAGCAGTGGGAAGTAACCCAAAGAAAGACATCAAACCTGGCATTTCCTCGGCATTCGCTAGGTAAAGCCTATGACCATCCATTCATTCCTTTAAATCTGGGCCTGGAATGGGACACAAATGCAAGGCCCTGAAAGAAATAATTAACCACCACAGCCATTTTAATCTAAAAATGTTTAGCACTTGCATTCTGGCTACAAAGTCAAAATCATCCCATGCAAGACACTGTGGGATGTTTGCATTTGCTATTATAGCATGGAGTCAAATCCAAGTATATGTTCTACAAGTTGCAGCTGGAAACATAACTAGGAATCCATGAGTCATCTAATCCTTGACTCTGGTGCCCTCATATACTGAGGAAGGCCTAGAAGCTGCTGTGAGTGGTTCTACAGTCGATTCAATTCAGCATAATTGATACTTGCTTAAAGAGAAACGCGATCATTCTTACTATGGCTAACATCCCATTAAGACTAGAAGTTAATTAGGCTGTGTTCCCATAAAGTCAATTTGAGGCATTTGTCTCAATTGCATTATTGTAATTATTCCTCATCAAAATGAATACCGCCTCCTACTGCGCGCCAATGTCCTGTGTAAACAACAGCAAAAATCCAACAATTCACATCCCATTCTCCACCTGAGTTATTTAAGTAAGTATATTCATATAAAACTGAAAACAGGGATTCATAGACATTATGTTTTTTTAAAAAAAATACAAAAGCAAGTTTAAGGCATCTTGCTCCAAGTTACCACAAGTCTAAGAAAAGGAAAGCAAACTAAATTGCATGACAAATTCTATATATCATAAAGTTCTTTAAAGGCAAATCAAAAAGAGAAGCACCTATTAAAGTTAACCTATTACATATGCTAGTGCCTAAGAATGGTTACCAAAATACCAATCACTGAATGAGCTCCCCAGTGCTGCGTGTTTGTGTGTGTATTCTTGTATACTCCACCACCACCTCAGAACTGTGTTTTTAGCTGCTACTCAGGAGACTCTGGCAAGGTCTTGGTCACAAGAAAAGGGGGCATTTCTGACGAAATTTCCAGTTACACAAACTAAAGGTGGATTCCTCAGCAAAATTTTCTTCAGAACCCAGAATTTCAACATAAACTAATCCCCTTAAGTGAATCTTTTATAAAATTATCATCACAAAAACAAATGCATAAAAAAATAAAAGGAGTGTTCATCATATAGAACTATATGTCAGGAAGCGGGTGTGGCTCAGTGGATAGAGCCCCCGTTTACCATATGGGAGGCCCGGGTTCGCGTCCCGAGGCCTCCTTGTGAGGGCACGCTGGCCTGAGCGGTGCGGTGGGCTGATGCAGCAACCTCACGGCAGGAAGCGGGTGTGGCGCAATGGATAGAGCACCTGTTTACCATATGAGAGGCCCTGGTTTCGCTTCCCGGGGCCTCCTTGTGAGGGCAGGCCCGCTCGCGCAGCACCATGGGCTGATGTGGCAAGACCTCACAGCAAGGGGGAGATAAGCAGACACAGAGAAGACACACAGCGAATGGACATAGCAACACAAGCGGCAAGGGGGGGATAAATAAATAAAATAAATAAATCTTTAAAAATTTCTAAACACTGTACTTCTTACATAGATTCCTTCTCTTCACTTATTTCCACAATAGACAATATAATGTCCTTTACTACTTCATGGGACATTATCTGGAGTCTGATAATATGATTAGCAAAGCAGAAAGATAAGGCTTTTGTTTCTTTCTATACACTAAAGTGTTTCAAAACAAGGACTCTATAGCCAGGAAGTTTAGG
>JAQZBX010009815.1:0-45361 GCA_029593785.1 Cabassous unicinctus
TTAATACTTCACCATTTAGTAAGCAATAGTCCATACATAGTGTAGCATTCAGTTTACCAATGTGTAGTCTTGGAGTTAAAAGTTCATTGAGTGCAAAATCTTCCAGAATTACCACAAGCAACAATTTTACCAGATTTTTCATCACAGCATAGCAGGACTCATAATGCCTGATACAGTTTCGAGGCTGGCCACCTTCAAACCCATGTTTTAAGTAGTTTTATTAGTCTGGAGATGAGGGGTGAAGAGGCAGTTCCCACTGTTGGATACTGATTACTGTATTCAGTCAGGATTTTCAGGTTATGCTGTGGTAACAAACAAGTCACAAATCTCAATGGCTGAAAACAAGGTTATTTTCTCACTCATGTTTCAGGTTCATTGTGGTTTGGCTGGAGTCCTTTGCTCTGCATCACACTTGCACTGGAACCCAATGCTGCCAAAACAACTACTATCTGTGGAAATATGGAGGAAATGTTGGCAGAAGTAAAAGAGTTCATATTGAATTGCATAATGTCTTAAAATTTCTACCTGGAAGCGACACATTTCATTGGACAAAGCAAGTCAGATGGCCACATCTGAATCCAAAGAGGAAAAGAAATACAATTCAAGACTATGTATAAACAGAACCCAAAGTATTAATAACTAGCATGCAATCATTTCTATAGTTCCTATCTCATTACTAATCTGAAAATAAATTCCAGGTGCTATTAAAATTTAAACTCCAAGATAAAAATTCTATGAAAATAAACATGGATTATAAACAATAATCTCAAATTTGAGAATTTTATGTAGGATGTAAAACCCAGGGTTCAAAGAAGGATATATTGATAAATATTATTATAAAAATTAAGAAAAATTCAGTTAAGAAAAAGAAAATACCATGAACGAAAACCAAAGTAACTGATGGAAAAATTATTTGAAAATGATATTACAGAAAAAATGGCAATTCTGTTATTGTAGAAAGAGTTCTTACAAATCAATAAGATAAAATGACATGACCCAATAGAGAATATAAACACAGAAAAAGAAATACAAATGGCTCTTAAGCATATTATTGATAATATTTATAATAAGAGAAGTGCAACTACAAGAAGACTCCAGTTTTAAGTTATCAGATTGGCAGATGAGAATGGTTAATAATACATTGATTTTAAGAGACAGGGAGTAGGGAAAAAAGGACTCTTGTCTATTGCTGGAGGGAGGGAAAATAACTACCCCATCTCTGAAGAGCAATGTGACCATATTCATTAAAGTTTAACATGGACATACCTCTGACACACCACTTCCAAGTCTAGGTCTATGCTACAAATAGTATGTGAGGAAAAGCATGGATAACAGGAGACATTCATTGCAGCATTTTTTCCTATTAGCAGAAATTTAAAAACAACACAAGGACCCATGAATAATGGAAATTGTTTTAATAACTCATAGTGTATCCATATAATTAAAGTCTATGCAATTTTTCCAGGAGCACTAACATAGATATATTCCCAAAATGGTCTGAGTCAAAAAATAAAAATAAAAACAAGGTACAGAGGCAAGCTATGATATGCTATTATTTTTGAAACACATATGGAAACAGTAACATATCCAGAACTGAATAATACATAAACTGGTAACAATGATTACCTTTGGACAGAGGAAGTGGATGTCTGGTGACAGGGAAGGGAGGAAGACTCACTCTTTATCCTACAAGTATGTTTGCATGTTTTTCATTTTATACTAGGTGTATTACTTATTGACATTAATTGCATCGACAAAAAATATTTTAAAGGGATATTGTATTATCAGTTATTTCCCTTAAAATAATAACTTAGTGACGCTAATGTACTTTTCATTGGGCAAATTAATTCTAGCTTCTATATATGTAATTTAGCAGAATAGATCTGATAAATATTATTTACAGCAACAGTTTATTTAATTTCCACACAAATTTAAAATTCATCTACATGGACATCTAAGAATGACAATACTTACATCCATGCAAAAATTATAATCACTGAAACCTATTAAATTATGTTACTCATATGCAAATTTACTGGTATTTTCATAATCTTAAAACATAAAAGCTCTATAAATAAAACAAACTGTCTTTACTCAAATACATCAATATATTTTTTCTCTCTCCTCATTATCAGGTTTATTTTCATATGTTAATTTTAGTTACAACACAATCAGTCCTACTTTTGCTTTTTTGATTTCATTTAGCTTACAAGTATATTTCCTAAACAATTATTATTTTAAAAATATTCCCTTCAGCCTTATTTACTTTTTTTGCTAATTGCTCAGAAAGTCATACATTCTGAGACAAAAATAACCTGTGATATTTCTTTTTATTCGTAGCTGCTAAATATTTCTTCCTAGAACCTGGGTGTGATCAGCAGACTTTGTATAACAACCATGCATTCAGATTTTAAAAATGACCATAAACTTAAGGTTGCATTCTGGAAGAATACATAAAACAAAATGTAGGATATAGCAATTTATCATTTTTAATAGAGTTTTAAAAAAGTGGAATACAGTAAAGAGACAAAACAATATAATTCCTATGTGTCAATGATCAGACAGAAGTTGAATCAGTTTTAACACATCCTTTTCAAGTACATCAAAATAGACCTGTAGGTGAGCAATCAGGATATTTACATCATATATATTCACTGATTCCAAATAGGTTCCCTTTCCATTTTCACTAACATGAATATCTAATTTTCCATAATAAGATTGTGAGATAATGCAGATAGTGTAAAAGGGTTAGTATTAGTCACAGTTATTTAAATATACATATTTAATGGAACAGAATGGATATAATGCTCTCAGTCTAGCAAAGAACAATATTTGAAAAATCATAATTAGAATTTGTTTATAACTATATATGACCAATAATTTCTTTATATATCTTATGCTTTAATTTTATGTTATTTCTTGAAAATAGGTACAAAACTCTACTACTGATGTCAGTATAACATGTATAAAGTTTTGCTTACTTGTGAAAGGAAATTCAATCATATTAATATCCTTTGGTAAGTGCCAATATATTGTTTAAATAAAATAATAGTTTCAAGAAACAAACAAAATATCTCCATACCATATACTTCAGTTCATCCATAATTTAATGAATTGTTTATTTTCTTTCCAGTATTACTTATATTTAGCCACACCTTGTCTATATTTTGTAGCTGCAAAATCAATAATAGTCTGGTCAGATGCTATAATAAATAAGATCTAAGTTAAGTTTTTATAATAAAAAAACTCAAACAAAAGTGGCTTCATCAAAGTGAAGGTGTATTTTTACTTACATCAAACACTGGGTAGGTGGTTCAGGAAAGCTATGGTGGCTTCACCACATTGGATGCAAAAACTGCCTGTATCTTGCAGTTTGACTGAATTTAGTCTTTTCTTTCATAGTGTCAGATGAATGTTCCTCTTCCCACCATTGCATTCACTTATCAGATATGAGAAGGGTAGAAAGAAAAGAACTAAGGCAACAGATTTATTATGTTCCCATCCAGTGGTCAGAATTTAGCCTCCTGTCCACATCTAGCTGCAAGGCATGCTGAGAAATTGTCCATATTTTGAAAGGTTATGAGCCCATCTAAAATTCAGTGGTTCTATTATTAAAGAAGAGAATGGATCTTGGTGGGATCTCAATATCTGCCTTATTTCTACATTATTTTAATTTATTCCATTTCCACCCTTCTACCTACATGCAGAAAGTACAGTGGTGATTGAAAAAACAAACAAGACTTAACACTTTATTCAAATATAATAGCTCCCCTCACACTGTCCTACTTTTTCAAGAATGTTTCATTTTAGCTCTCTTCTGACCTTGTGAAAAGACAAATTGGTAAGTAAAGAATTGTAATTCAATAATCCTGTGTTTCTTGTCTGCAAATATGTGAAAATAAAAGATATATCTAACAATAATTGGCCCTATTAATTGAACCCAGTTTTTTGTTTGTTTGTTTTTCTTTGCGCTTTGTTTGATATCTCTAATATCCTTAAGATGTAGAGGAGGTACTCAAGACCTATAGTAAAATTGATGAGTGAAAAAGATTGATGGAGGGTAGCAGAGACGGTGTAGATGACAGTAATGAAGCAAAGGAAGCCCAAATGTAGCTCCTTAATGAAATGTCATTGGGGCCCCCCATATATTGGCAAAGATACCCAAGGAAGCTCTTCACATTAGGAGCAGAAGAGTTTCCTTCACTGGTTGAATTGAGGTCTGGCCTTCAACAAGCAACATTAAGCATTTGAGTTGCAAGAGAATGCCACAACAGGTTGGGGAGGGAATAGACTAGAAATTAAGTCAGTCATGTAGGGAAACATTCAGGATTTAGAATGTTCTCAGGTTGTGTGCAATGAGGTTAAGAGGGTATCTTTGATTGCCTTCCTTGGGGATAAACCCTGAAACAAAATTTAGAGTGCAAATGGATTATTTGAGAGCTCATCTCCAGAAGAACTTGTAGAGGAGTGGGGAAGTGAAACAAGGAGAATAAATAGCCAATAAAGATTTCTTGAACAGGTCCTTCCACTGTGGAACTCAGAAAGTCAGTGAATAGCAGACTTCAGAGTTATCTCCTTTTTAAGAGGGAGAGCGCTGCAGTGTTTGCAATTTCTGTAAATCAATGGTTGAAACCTGTTTAAGGGGACATTTTTTTCCCTCAACATTTCTGGCTGACATGCACGTGGGCAGAACAGGTTCTGGCCACTAGGGAAATCTCTCCAACAAAGAGATAGATGCTGACAAATGGAAGTAAGGCCTCCACATACTACAAGGGCTATTCTGAGGGGATATAGGTGAACCACCAACAGCTTACATGCTGGGTACAAGGGTATGAGAAAATTTGACCCCCTGCTTGTTAGGTACAGTTGGAAGTATTTAGAGGGTCATTTCTGGGGTGGTTAGGATCCTTCTAGGAATAACATTATAAAAATAATGGAAACATTGACCTTTTTTAGTAACATCACTTCATTACTTACCCTGCAGCTCTACTAATTGCTAGGATTTTCTCATATTGTTATCATTTGAACCAAAAAGCATCCATCTAACTTTTTATTAAAAATTTTATTTCTAAAAATTTTTGTATCATTTGAATTAAAGTTATTTAAAAAAAAGAAAAAGTAACAAAATTTTGTGTCAGATATGGTCCTGGGGCTAGGAGGAAAAAATTACCAAGATGGTAAACCTGTCCTCTAGGAGCCCATAGATTACTTTATTAATAATTGTGGCAATAGCTATTTGTAGAAATATGCTGCAACACATTTCCATATGGAAATACTTTGTGATATCTTAATAGAAATTTTGTGAGTTCTAGTATTTATCTAGTCTAGTGTTTTTAAACATCTGCTATGTTTCACATATTCCTTTTGGTTGATTGCTTGCCAGATTTGCAAGGATGATAAAAGCTGATCCTTTGGAATAGTTCTTCTTTGTTGGTGCTGTCCAGTATAAACAACAAATTTTGATATGTTCGATGGCCTATGTTAATGATTAAGGAAAGTGGCCTTCTCAGCACAATATCAGGTATCAGGAAAAAGACCAAAAAATCCAGTTATTGGAATAGAAAGTTGCGACTGTGGTTAAACACACAAACATACACAATTGAAATAAATAAATAAAGCATGCATCAACGAATACACTTCCCCCAGGTAGCATGCAAAAATACTAAATCATACATAGAGTTGCATGTCCACAGGGACCTCCCTACCACCTCTGCCATTCAGTCACACAAACCTGAGACTTTCCTTGAATCACTCGAATTCATTATTGGCCATAATCTGTTAAGTCATTGTCTCAGAAAATCTCTGTTAAAGTAATATTTCCATGATAGTGATAATGACTGTTATTAGAGTAATAGAGCTAATATTTTCCCATAGCTCCTTGCTTCTCATTACTTCTTTGTGGATTACTTTTCATAAGCAATATCCTCTGGAGGACATTCTCTATTAATCCTTTTAAAGACGGCCTGAAGGAGGGAATTTTTTTGAGTTCTGTATGTCCAAAAATGTCTTTATTTCACTCTAAGATATTAATAATAGTGTGTCTTTCCAAAGGGTTGTAGACTTAAAATCACATTACCCTAGCACTTTGAAGGTATTGTAGCACTGTTTTCTTGCAACCAACCAATGCAATTAATTGTAAGTTTTTGGCATTCTCATTCATTGAAAGTAGTATGTTTTTTGTTTCTGATAACCTTGAGAATTTTATCTTTAATTTTCAGTTCACAGAAGACAATGTGACGTTTATTTTAATGTATTGTGTCTGGCACCAGGCATCTCATTCATATGACTCGCTTCTTTGTACATTTCTGTTATATTTCATGTGCTATGTTTTTATACTGCCCATTTCTATTCTTTTTATTCTCTCATTCTGGAACACTAAGTAGATGGATATTTGGGTTTCTGTATCTATTTTATATGTCTCTTAAAATTCTTTCCATACCAATGATTTCATTAAGTTTTTGTGCTAAGCTTTGGAAAATTTTCTTAACTCAATTTTTCACCTCACTAATTTGTTCTCCGGCTGTAGTCAGTCTATTTACCCCTCTAGTTGAGTTGTTAAAATCTTTTTATTTTGAAATTCATCATAATACTACAGAGTATCTCAAAGTATTTGTAGTTTAAAATAATAAATTGAACACATTGTAAAACATAATTTTATATAAGAAAGAGCATCTTTTTTTTTCTTTAGTGGCAGATAGTTTTTTTAAAATAATATATTCTTTATTTTATTTTTTTAAAAGATATTTAGATTACATAAATGTTACATAAAAATATAGGGGATTGCCTATAACTGCTTTCTACACCTCCCACATTTTCCCACATTAACAATATCTTTCATTAGTGTGGTATATTCGTTAAAATTGATGAAAACATTTTAGAGCATTGCCACTAAGCATGGATTATAGTTTACATTGTAGTTTACACTCTCTCCCACACAGTTTTGTAGATTATGGCAAGATATGTAATGGCCTGTATCTGTCATTGTAATGTCATTCAGGAAAATTACCAAGTCCCCAAAATGTCCCCATATTTCACCTGTATTTCCCTCTCCCTGCCCTCAGAACCTCTAGTGGCCACTGCCTCCACATGAATTATATAATTTTTTCCATTGCTAGAATCACAATAAGTCTATAGTAGAATACAGAAATAGCATCTTAATACTGTCTTTGAAGTCTACTTCCTTATCATTCAGCATTGTATCTATTGCCTTCCATACCTGTTGTTTTAGTCAGCCAAAGGAGTGCTGATGCAAAATACCAGAAATCAGTTGGCTTTTATAAAAGGGTATTTATTGTAGAAGCTTACAGTTACCAGACCATAAAGAGTAAGTTTCTTCCCTCACCAAAGTCTATTGCCACGTGTTGGGGCAAGATGGCTGCCAATGTCTGCCAAGATTTCAGGTTTCTTGGGTTCCTCTCTTCCCGGGGCTCCGTTTCTCTCAGGGCTCAGCTCCTCTGTTTTCTCCACAAGGTCAGCTGTAGACTATATGGCTCTCTAGGTTTTGCCTCTCTCCACAAGGCCAGCTATGAACTGTCAGACGAATGGTCCTCAGGACCAAGCTCCTCTGTGTGCTTACTCCCCTAGGCTCCAACATTAAAACTCCGCATCAGAACTCCAACTAACTCCTCTGCCCTGCCATATAATTTTATCTCTGAGTCCCTGCCCATCAAGGGGCAGGGACTCAACATCCTACTGACTTGACCCAATCAAAGCCCTAATCATAACTTAATCATGCCCAGAGAAACAGACCAATTTACAAGAATAATCCAATATCTATTTTTGGAATTCATAACTATATCAAACTGCCACACCTATATAGTTTTGCTTATTTTTGATCTTCAGGTAACTTGAATAATAATAAGTGTATTCTTTTGGAATAAATTGTTGTTGCCTTTATCCATAGTTAATTCATTTTTACTCTTTGCCCTTTTTCTCTGAGTAAAATCACCATAATTTATTTACTGGTTTATTCTAATATTTTGGACATTTGGCTGTAATAATTACTTTGCTATTATGAGTAATGCTACACAGAACTTCTTGTATGTATTTATGTGCAAAAGTTTTCCAGTATAGCTAACCAGGAGTGGAATAGTGGAATTCTTGGTCTGTGGGGTGTATACATTTTCATATTTGTTATGTAATGCACAGAATTTTTCTGCAAGGATTATACCAATTCACACTTCTTCACGTGATGTACAAGAAATGTTGCACTCCATGTTCTCACCAAAATTTAGTATTGTCCAGTGTTTTAATTGGGCCAAAAAGGTGTGTGTGTGTGTGTATTTGCATGTCTGTGAGATACAGTATGTCATATTACTCTTTTTATATGTCTATGTAGTATTGTCTTTTTCTACCTAAAAATTGCCTTTTTAGACTTTCACCCAATATTCTGCACGTTTGTTTATTGGTTTCTTTTCAATTGTTTTGGGGGAAGTTTAAAATATTGTATACTTTGTAATATTTTTTGTTTTTTGTAATTTCACTTTATTTTTTTAGAAAAAAGATTTTAAAGTTATAAAGTCAAATTTATAAATATTTTATTTTGATGTACTTTTTCTAATTTTAAGAAAACCTTTCTTATTTCAAGGTAAAACAAATTCTCTCATATTTTTTAACAAACCTTCCAAAAGTTTGGAAGTTTATTTCCTCTCATTCAAAGATATTCTTATATGTTCTTATATATTCTTCATATCTATCTATCATATCATATCTATCATATCATATCTATCTATCTTATATATTCTTCATATCTATATGAAATTGATTTTGACATGTGTGAATTTCATTTATTGCATATTTGATATTATGCTTCTCCTTTAAGAGCATCTTGGTATTCACTTGGCTCTTAGATCTTGCAAATAAATTTTTGTATCAGCTTGACCATCTCCAAAACTGTTGGGGTATGCACTTAGTCTATAGATCAATCTGGAATTGGAAACTTTCTATACTGACATCTTTCTCAATTGGCTCATCTTATCCAAGAACGTGGTACATCTCTCCATTTATTTAGTCTTTAAATTATTTCCATAGATTTTAATTTTTATCCATATTGGTTTTTCTTTTTAAATATTTCCTTGGTCATTTTTTTTCTTTTATTTAAGTGTAATAATTTTGCATAAAAATGCAAATATTTAAACTGCTGAGTTTGATGAATGTTTACAAATTGCACACACCCATGTATCAACACTCAGATCAAGACAGGTTTGCCAGCTCCAAGAAACTCTTTCATGTCCCCTTCCAATAATATCCTTCCCCAAGTGAAACTTCTTCTCTAACTTCTAACATATAGATTAATTTCCCCTGTTTTTGTATGTTATAGAAATTGAGTAAATGATATGTTTTAAATCGATTTTCTCTTTAAAAAGATATTTATAAGCATAAATTAATCTTTATTATAAATAGTTATACAAAAAGTGCTAATTGAATGTGATAGTCTATACTCTTGAGATTTCTTTGTAGAATGTCATATCATGTGCAGATAATAAGAATTTGTCTTTCTATTCCATTATTCACCCCTTTATTTAACCAATCAATCAACTCTTGTGTTCCCATGTAAGCCAGGACCTGCATATGTTGAATAGAAGCAACAAAAGTAAGTATCTTTGTTTCATTACAAAATTTAAAGAAAATACTTTACATATGGTACCCTTAAGAATGCTCTTTACTCTATGTTTTTAGTATCAAAACTTCATCAGGTTCATGAAGATGCCTTCTTGTCTAAGTTTTTATCATAAGTGTTTTGAATTTTGTCAAAAATATTTCTGAAACTAATTTAACAATTATATTTTCCTTTCATCTTTTAATGTGATAAATATAGCTTGGTCATGATTGATTACTTCCAATGCACTTTGACTCACCAAAATTTATTTAGGAGTTTTGCATGTTTTTCCCAAAACTGAAATAAGCCTGTGATTTCCCTTCCTAATATTGTCCTTGTTTATGTTTGTTTGTTTCTTTGTTTATTTCAAGTTTATACTGGCTTCATAAAATAAGTTGGGCATATTTCTTCTCTTATTTATTTATTTATTTTTGGTCAGGAAGAATTTGTACAGGATTGAAAGGTTCTGCCTTGAAATTTGAGAGCTTTCAGTTCAAAATTATTTATGTTGAAGCTTGTCTTTCTCAGAAAATTTTAATCTACTGATTCAATTTATTTTTATTTTAAAGATACATTAGGCTTTCAGAAAGTTCTTTATATTATCTTTTTATTATCTATCTATAGAAACCTCTCTACTTTCATTCTTAACGTACTTTAGTTCTCTTTGTCTCCTAGACCATTACTAATGGAGGTTTGCATATTTTATTAGTTATTTTCAAGAACCAGCTTTAGGCTTGGATATGTCACTTTTTGTCACACCATTTGAAGTATTAAGTACATGACTATTTTTTAATTTCCACTATGGTTTCTTTTTAAAAAATCTTTGAGTTATTTAAAACTTTCTTTAATTTCCAATTGCATGTTATTATATTTGTATTTATTGTATGGGCTTTTATGTATGATACCATTTCTTTAAAATTTGCTAAAATTACTCTTATTCTAATGCATGTTCTAAGTATCCTGAAGAAGAACCAACTAGAACAGTACCTGACACATAGTAGGAGCCCAACTAAATGCATATTGCATCAATTAGCTAATTAATTAATTCTTTCAGGCTCATTAATAGTATTTTCAATTCCTCTGTAGTTAACTTTTTTTGACTTGCTGTATCTATCAAGAATTGAGAAACAGATGTTGAAATTTCCGTCTTGATCATAGTTGACTTGCAAATTTCTCTGTGTATTTCTATTAGTTTTGCAAAATATTGTTTGATACTTTAGGTAATTATAAACTTAGGCCTGTTTTTTACTCTTGGCAAATTAAAACTTTTTTTTATCATTAAGGAATGATACTATCTACCCTTAACGTTGCTTTTATTTTAAAGTCTACTTTTATTTGTTATTAATGAAGCTACTCTAGCTTTATTTTGGTTAGCTTTTGACTTGTATATTTTTCCCATCTTTTTCCTTTTAAAATCTCTATGCTCTTATGTTTCATGAATTTCTCTCAGAAAAGAATATATATAGATGAATTCAAATTACAGTTTGACAATCTCTGTTTTTAACCAGTAAGATTAGTTTATTTATACTTGCTATGATTATTGTCACCTCTCTACACTCTTACTTTATACATTCTGTTTCTCACTTTTTCTATTCTTCTTGTTTTTGTCTTCCCTGATTTTACTTTTATATTTTGAATTTACCTGATTGTTTTACTATTCTCCCTTGCCCATCATCTATTGGTTCAAAAGTTACAGATTTTCTTTCTATTCAATTAGTGTTTTTACCTAAAATTGAAACATACATATTTAAGATAGGAAACTATGAATTAATCAATACCTTAATCAAGTCTACTCATATTAACAAAGAATACAAGTTCTTTAGAATACTATGTTTTAGATCAGTCTTAAGCAGCTTGTATTATATAGTCTGGTATTATAGTTTTGTCCTTAATTGCAAAACTCATGAAGTAGGGATTATTTTGTAAGGAATTTACTTTTATATCTACCAAATATTTACTTCTTTTTTTCTCTCATCGTTACTTACTGGATCTCAAGTATTCTATCTGTGGTTATTTTCCTTCTTTCTTTTGTCTGGTTGCCTGTACTTTACAAGTCCTTTTAATTTTGGCTGATGTGTGGTAAACTTTATTACTTTTATTTATCTGGGAAGTGAAATATTTTGCTTGGTACATACTTCTGGTTAACATTTTATTTTTTCATAACATTCGAAAATATTGATCAACTCTCTTCTGATTCCCATTGTTGATACTGAGAAGTCTACAGTCATCTAATTGTAATTCACCTTTGCTTATTTATACTTTCTTACTATAAGTTTCCAAAATATTCTATGTTATGTGTCTAGGCATGGATTTCATTTGATTTGTTCCATCAGCCTCCATTGGGCTTTCTGTCTTTTGTTAACTCTATAAAAATTATCAGCCATATTTGAAAACATTGCCCCTTCTCCATTTACTAGTCTCTCTACTTGGCACTCTGAATTTATGTATATTAGACGTTTTTACTCTGTGATTTCAGTCTCATAATCTCACTTTTATAGTTTCTATCTCGCCATCTATCTGGTGTGTATTCTGAGTAATTTCTGTGAATATATTGTCTGGTTTTCAAGGCTTTTACATTTCTTTTTAATTTGCTCTTTAAGATGCTCATTGAATTTTTGTGTATCATATTTTATATGTCCACATGTTCTATCTGAATTTCTCTAAATAGAATAGGCTCTTTTTCTTTTGACTTGCATTCAATATTTCAATTCATATCCTTAAGCATAATATGTATTTTATGTATGTTGTATGTTGGGACTAGTGAGAGAAAAAAATAGGAATGTAAAAAACATGCCTTTCTTTACAACTGCATCAGGGTTCATTGATTCTGAAATATTCAGACAAGCAATTTAACCCCCAAATTTTCTTAATTATATCAAAAAAGAATCCTGAAGATGTTCTAAGAAACCTCAACATATCCTGCAATAGTTACATTATAGACAACTATTTTCTAAAGATAGTATAAATTGGTTCCTAGAACACTATCATTCACTCCAGGCTTGTTTGCAGTGCATTGTACATCCTTAACTGCATGTAACCCTATGAGCTAGAACAGGCATCCTATGAGCAGACCTATCCCAGAGGGTCACAGAGCCCTACCTGTGTATTTAGCAAACACTCAGGAAGCCAGTGACGATGAGGAATGAACAGGTTCTGAAAAGTAGAGAGGAAAATTGATTTGACATTTGGTTCTAAGAAGAGGATCTTCACTTTAATTATACACATTGTTCCCTTACTCCTAGAGGTATCAAATCATCAACAATCAAAATAAAGTGGTCATTCTCTAACTTCCCCACTTTGGTTGTGTTCCATCCCAACTTCTGAAAGGCACAGGTTGGAGCAGCCAGGAGACCAAAGAATGCACCTGGGACTGAGTCAGACAAAAGCTTTATTTGACTTACAAACATGAGAGAGTCTCCAGTGATGGCACTCTGGAGAATGAAGGTAGCGCTCTGCAAAGAGATGGTAAAATGAGGGGTGATATAACGGTTTCAGAACAGAGATATTCCATAGGGTATGAGAACAGAGTTTCTGCTAGGGCCCTGTGACGTGCACATACGGGGTCTAGTGATGTTATTACTATGTACGCAGGAATGAATTTTCACCCCTCTGAGGAGATTATGGTTTATGCGACCATCTATATATTCTTTCCCCTATGAGGAAGATTGTTAACCTTTAACATATGTCAGGGTCATGGAGTTGTCTATGGACTGTGGGCTTAGGGGGAGCCCAGACCCTGGGTCACCACAGGTGGTCTCTTTTCTTGTCAAGGTTTCCCTTAGTACTTATTTTTTGAGAATTTTATTGATGTAAATGTGATTTTTGATAGTCATTGTGTGTTTATGTATGTATCATTTCACCCCTCTGTGTCTACCTCTTATAGACATTCTTCTTGAATCCACTGCTAAAAAGAATGCTGTCCTGACTACCTATTTGCCATTTGTGCTTTCACTTATTTGCTTTTAGAGAAACAATTTTAAGGTGGTCAAGGCACCTGGCTACCACTTTTGTGCTGGTTTACATCCCAACAAGTTCTGTTTATTTCCTGTAACTGTGGAAACATTTATCATTTTTCTTGCTTTTCATGCAACAGTTGGACATAATGTTTCCCTTTGTTCAGTGACATTTAGTGGTATTAGATGGTGGAAATGAACTTAAATTCTGAATGAAGGCTCAGACAAGTATTATAGCTACTGAAAGTACCTGGAACTGCTAATCATCACGATAAATGGCCCAGTGTGAGTTGTTGGGATATATACAATGGGTTGTCCCTAGCTGCCTTTCAAAATACAATTGCTTTTTTATTATGTTAACATTTTTACCTGACCAAATGCCAATTTGGAGAGAATTAGAATTAAGAAGCTGTTATTCTGGTATCTTGCTTTATCTATTTTATATTAAAATGCATAAAACATGTCAAAAGGAACTTATTTTGAATTCGCCCCAATATCAAATCTTTCTATATCATCTTTTTATTTGGAACTACATAGCATGAGTATTAATGACCCATGGAAAGATTTATCAATAGGATAGAATTTTTTTCCAACCTATACCTTGAGTGTACTGCTGTTGAATAATTGATATAGCATAAGTGCATCAGGATAGATTTACTCATGACAACAGTTTTTGAAGTGGAAAATGTTATTCCAGTTTTTAGATGATGAAACCTACGTTTCAAAAGGTTTAATCAACTTACATCACAGTAATATCATATTGATTTTCTGATACATTGTGAATGTTCAGTATTTGTAGATGTCCTGTCCTCCACTTTTGATCAGTCAGTTTAGAAGGTCTATTTAGCTCTATCATGTGTTTTCAGATAAAGGCACTGAATTATGTGAATGCAATTTTGGGCAACTGTTTCTACAGAAAACACAACCCACAGTAAAGCAGAAAATATAACTACTACTATAAAACACACACACACACACACGGCACACCTTTTCACCTTTTCTAATTCCAGTTTTTTGGACTTGTTGATAAGTTGCTAGACTCCAATATGCTATTTCATAACCAAATATATTTAGGCAGAAGCAGGGGATAAAAGTAAAAATTAACTCTTTTAAATTCAATAAAGTTCATGTGTATGACTCAGAGGAGACCCTTTCAAGACCTCATTTAAAATCACTTTTACTGATTTTTAACACTTCCTGAACATCAGAATTATTTGTAGTTTTAATGACTTTAGAATGCCATGGTCTAAACCCTAGCCTTTCTGCTGGTGGAGTAGCACCAGAGTCCACGGGGAGAAGCCCAGGGCCCAGCCATACAAGCTAGGCTGGCATCCCAACTCCACATCAAGCTCTTAAAGCTTCAAATTCCTCATCTTTATAAAAGGGTTAATAAAATTATAGTATCCTGGTGTGTGGCTTAAATGGAATGATATATATGTAGAGCTCAGTACTGGGCCTGGCACATAGTAAGCTCTAAATAAATGCTAGCTCTTGTTAATTTGTACATTTTAAAAGATTACAAGGTCAGGACTATGAGGGAACCATGGTTTTACCTGACCTGTGACTGTAATTAAGTTTAGGTTTTTAGATTAATTTGAGTCAGCTAGGGAAGAAAGTTGATCCAATAAGACATGGCTGCTACCAGTAGAAGTTCCAAACCACAGTAAAGCAGAAAGTTTGCTTACTATACACACAGACACACACATACACATTTACACATACACACAGGTGCACACACGAGTGTATACACATGTGCATGTTCTCATGCACACTCACACAAAGAAAGAACATGTAGGTTTAATATCATGATTTTCCATGATATTTTCCACTTTTATTAGCAAATGGACTAAATAATACAATTTTAAAAAGTGAGATTCATGGGGCATTGCCACAGTGGGTGGAGATTTACACAATAACCAAAGAATATCAAATTCCCATCCTGGGGAGCTCTGCCACATTCTCTAATGGAACAGCAACAATCCCCCAAGTACAGGGTTCATTGATGGGCCCTTGATATTGATGACTATACTTGTGAGCCTTAAAGTTTCTTGAAATTGAAACTTAACCTAGTGTTGTAGGGTGCCTAAGAGTTACCTACTGGGATCCTCCTTGTTGCTCAAATGTGGTCTCTCCCTAAGCCAAAATCAGCATATAAACGCAATAACTTCCCCCCAGTGTGGGGCATGAGTCCCAGGGATGAGCTTCCTTGGCACTGAGGGATTGCTACCAAGTACCAACAAGCAAGGCTACTGGGGGGAAAAAAGATCTTGACCAAAAGGGGGAAATGGTAAAGACAAATGGGTTTACATGGTTAAGAAACTTCAAACTGAGTTGGGAGGTCATTCCAGAGGTAACGTTTATGTGCATCTCAGCAGAATCTCATTGACAGCCAAAGTAGATACTACCCCAAATAGCAGGGCTCCTGAGGGCTCTGGAAACATCTATACACTATAGTCAGGGCAGATAGCTCCCGAATTCAGTCCCTTGCCAGAGGGCCCTACTTTGGAATTTATGCTCCCGGGTGTGACAGAATTGGACTCAGTTGTGGTTTCCCTACACATGGCTCTCCTGTCCTTCTATTTGAACTTACATTTAGTACTAAAGTTGGTAGGTGTACATCCAAGAGACTTAAATCTTTGGGCTGTCCCTGTGCCAGCTGGGCCCTGAATCTCAACGGAGTTGCAACACTTACTCTCCAGCTCATTGGACTCACCCAGGACAACTAATGAGGAGGTGATAGATAACCAACATACCAAGGAACCAAGAGTGTCTACAACTGCAAGCAAGAGAATCCTATCCTTTGGCCGTATGGGATCGAAGGCCCTCCTCAACTAAAGGTGGAGTGGGCCTCACCATCCCAGAATCCTCAAGATTGGGGAAAGAACTATGGACTAAGCAGACTTACTAGTATTCTACTATAGATTTATTGTGATTCTAGCAATGGAAGAAATATCACTGATGTGGAGGCAGTGGCCACTGGAGGTTCTGAGGGTAGAGAGAAGGAAAAACAGGTGTAATACAGGGACATTTACAGGACTTGGGAATTGCCCTGAATGAAATTACAACAACAAATACAGGCCGTTATATATCTTGCCATAACCTACACAGTTGAGTGGGAGAGAGTGTAAAGTACAGTGTAAACTATAATCCATTCTTAGTGGCAATGCTCCAAAATGTGTTTATAATTGCAATGAACGTACCACACTAATGAAATATGTTGTTAATGTGGGAAAATGTGGGAGGTGTGGGGAGCAGGGCATATAGGAATCCCATATATATTCTCTGTAACATTTATGTAATCTAAGTATCATTAAAAAAAAAAAATGAAAAGAAAAAAAACCTCAGATTGGCAGTCTAGGCATGAACTTCAGCAGGGTGTGTTACAGGAGCAGACAGTCCTTTATTTCTCTGATGATTGTGATTGGATAACTCTGTTCCTGTCAATATCATACCATTACTTTCAATTATGATTGCTAACTCAGTAAGCAAAAGCTTATCTACATATCTACATTCTGAATTCCCTGTTAAATGTGGTAGAATATCCTTCAATATATTTTGAAAATATTACATCTAAAACATATATTTTTTTAGTTTTTATTTTAAAAGATATTTAGTAAATTCAGACCTCTAGATTGACATGCCAAGGATTTGATGGCACTATAGAAGGGGAGAAACAAGTGCATTTATAGGGGGCCCTCACTTATAGGTATTTCTGCTTTGTTCTAGGACTCAGTATAATTGGGTCAAACAGCACACATTTATATTTTTTAAACATTTTTGTTTCCATCTTTTCCCCCTAATTGGATTCTTGCATGTAATTAATTAAGACTCCGAACACCTAAGCCCAACTTTCACAGGTACAGGAGTAGAAAGAACTTCTCACTCAGTGTGTTAGAAAAAGGTATTGTTTGATGTCTTTGACATATGTACCTGTGAATAGAAGACCTCTGAGTAGCAGTTATTTTAACTCCTACATCTTCGTAATCTTGAGTCATACTTTTCACTTATACACTTGACTCAACTCTAATGAGACACTGCATACCATTTCTTTGAAGGTGCAATCTCAGGACAAGGAAAAAGTTATTCTAGGTCACATGAAAGTCCAAATATTTTCTGTGTAAGACAATTATACAAATTAACTTGTCAAGTTTTGCACTGAGTGATACTAAGAGTGTTGTTTTATAAGTTGGCCACAAATTCCCAATCATCTCTCTGGTCTAACACTTTCAAAATTTAGTGTGCAAAAGAATTGCAACAAGAGAGTGTGTTCACAATGAAAATTCAGTAGCGATACCCTCAAAAGGTAGCAGATCTTATGGTGATGAAAAAAAAAATTCTTTCTTTTTTGCTTTTTTATTTTTTATGTTTATATTTTATTTATTTATTTATTTAACTATTTATTATTTATTTTTTATTATTCTATTTTCTTATTATTATTTATTTTCTGGCTTTCTTTTGGGGGAGGTTTTGGCTCACAGAAGGGTCACAACTGTGGCAGAAGAGGATCACTGATGTGGGATGTCTGTGAATGGGGGGATATGTGGGGAGGGGTGCACCTGGGGCATGCCTCTATGGCATATGAATACGTTCAAGTGGTCATGGAGTGTTGTCTCGGTGGATGGAGACCCACACAATAACCAAAAAAATATTGAATTCCCTTTCTGGGAAGACCTGCTACTTTTCTAAAAGAGTGGCAAGAATCCTCCAAGTACATGGGCAGTGCCTAGTGAAGGTGGACAGACCAATACACCAGGCCCTTGATATTGATGTTTGTACTTATGAACCTTGTTCTTGTGAAATTGAAACAGCCTAGCATTATATATTGCCTAAGAGTTACCTCCTGAAAGTCTCCTTGCTGCTCAAATGTGGCCTTTTTCTAAGCCAAACTCAGCATATAAACGCACTACCTGCCCCCTGACGTGGGACGTGTCTCCCAGGGATGAGTGTCCCTGGCACCAAGGGATTATTACCAAGCACCAACTAGCAATGCATTTGGAAAAAGATCTTGACCAAAGGGGGAAAATGTTAAATACAAATGAGTTTTTATGGCTAAGAGATTTCAAAGGGAGTCAGGAGGTCATTCCAGAGGTTACGCTTATGCACATCTCAGCAGGATCTCATTGACTGCCACAGTAAACAGTGCCTCAAACAGCAACAGCGGGGCTCTGGAGAGCTCTAGATACATCTAGGCACTCTAGACAGAGCAGACAGTCTCAGGAATTCAGCACCCTGTTAGTGGGCCTTAGTTTAGAATGTACCCTCCCCAATGTGACAGAGTTAGACTCATTTATAATTTCCCTTTTCTGCCCCTCTTATTTGAAACTATAATTAGTACTATACTTTTTAAATATATGTCCCAGAGACTTAAATCTTCAGTCTGTTATATGCCATCTGAGCCCTGAATCTCAGCAGAGTTGCAACACTTGCGCTGCAGTTCATTGGACTCACCCAGGAAAATTACCAAAAGGATGATGATGAACAAAACCCATCCCAACAAACAGAGAGTATCTACAACTGCAAGCCAGACAGTTCCATTCATCTGTCCCATCGTATCTAAGCTCCTTCTCAATCAGAAACAGGGTGGATATTACCATCCCCAAATCCTCAAGGTTGAGGAATGAACAAACACAAGGGGGGAATGTAACAATGGACTAAAGTAGACTTATCATTCTAGCAATGGAAGAACTTGTATCATTGTTATAAAGGGAGTGGCCACCAGAGGTTCTGAGGAGAAGGAGAGGGAAGAATGGGTGTAACATGGGTCATTTTGGAGACATTGGAATTGTCCTGCATGACATTGCAATGATGCATACAGGGCATTATACATTTTGTCAAAACCTATAAAAGTGCAGTGCAAAGTGTAAAATATAATGTAAACTATATCTACAGTTAGTAGCAATACTTCAATATGTGTCCATCATTTGTAACAAATGTACCACACTAATGAAAGAAGTTGTTAATGGAGGAAAGTATGGGAGGGGGGAGGGGGGGGGTATAGGAATCCCCTGTATTTCTGATGTAACATTTATGTAATATAAAGCTTCTTTAAACATAAAAGAAAAAAACATATAAGGCAAAAAATTGATTCAGTAGGTTTCCAGTTGAACAAAGAGCTCTGCAATTTTACCAATTGTCTCAGGTGATCTGACGATTAGGACTTATGGCACAAGAACTGCTCTTTAAGAAGCTTTGGGTTAGTCATCAGAAGTCTGTGTTGCCCAGTGGGTTATAAGTATTTATTTTTGTCTCAAAATTAAAGAACCGACGCACCCAAATTATTCTTTCATATCATCAGGTTAGTTTAGGCAAATGCCCTGTTTTTTCTAAAGAGAAAAGGGCAGAAAGGCACCAAAAGCCTAAGAAGAGCAAAACTGTAAATGAAAACTTTAAAAAGATCTTTCTGGATACGACAAACTTATAACTAGGAATTCTAAAGGGAATCGGCATTGGAAGGTGTATTAGTCAGCCAAAGGGGTGCTGATGCAAAATACCAGAAATCTGTCATTCTTTATAAAGGGTATTTATTTGGGGTAGAAGCGTACAGTTCTAGGCCATAAAGCATAAGTTTCTTCCTCCACCAAAGTCTGTTGCCATGTGTTAGAGCAAGACAGCTGCCGACATTTGCCAGGGTTTAGACTTCTTGGGTTCCTCTCTTCCCAGGGCTCCATTTCTCTCTGGGCTTAGCTCCTGTTTCCTCCACAGGGTCAGCTGTAGACTATCAGGCAAATGGCTTGTCTCTATCCCGGGGCCTTCTCTCCTTCCTCACGACCAAGCTCCTCCATCTGCTTGCCTCCCAGGGCTCCAGCATCAAAATTCCAAAATCAGAACTACTCCAACTCTGTCCTTTGCAATGTCTTTTATCTTTGAGACCCCACCCACCAAGGGGTGGGGCTCAATGCCCTACTGAGTGACCCAGTCAGTGCCCTAATCATAACTTAATCATGCCCAGATTAACAGACCAGTTTACAAGCATAATCCAATATCTATTTTTAGAATTCATGACTATATCAAACTGCCAAACTGTTACAGAAGGGAAGATCTATAAGCAATGATGGACTTTCAGTAAACTATCGCTAAGATAGCTAGAGCTTTATTAACTGTCAGTGTTTAATTTTGAGTATTTATTTATATCAAAGGTTTTCAAAATTTAGCAAAATAAAGTGAACTAGAAGAATTGTTAAAGGACAAATTGCTGGGCCCAAGAGTTTCTGATTCAATAGGTCTTGGATGGGACGCCAAATTTGCATTTCTAACAAGCTCCCAAGTGATACTGATATTGCTGTCTGAGACCTCACTTTAAGAACAACTGAGTTGTCCTAAGTAGAAGCAATTGTTTTGGGTCTTTATCTATTTTGGGCTATATCTTTTAGAGCTGGCTTTACTTTTTTTTTTTCAAACTATCGAGGCAAGTTCAGTAATATCTGCTTATTTTTTCTCAATTTAAGGCCATCAAAGACAGAGAATTTGAAAATAAAACTAGCATTATTCTGCAATAACTAAGGCAATTTGGATTTAGGTGCACAACATTTGCAGCATTTAACATCAAGAAGTTTTGGACTTCAAATTGATGTAACTCTTATAGGTCTCTGACAAGCATCCTTGAGCCTCAAGGATTGGAAGAGATGGGGCAATGCAGGAGGTGGTGAGGTGGAAGAGGGAGTTGGGAGGAACAAACATCACTGCAGATGCTAACATCTTGGAGACAAGCAGATAATCCAAAAGACTTCATGGGATAAAATTTTGACATATCAACTTATGATTTTTTCATTTGCAATACTTATTATTCTCTGAATCTTCACACATGAGACACTGGTTAGGGCATTGGAATTTACTGGGTCAGGGACAGGATGACACAGAACAGAAAATTCAAGGTGTACCTGGTATAACAGTTGAATTAGAATAATCAGAGCTATCAAACCTGTTCTTCAACTCTCAAAATACTGTGTTGCTAAAGAAACAGCAGCCTGGGATGTCACGATGGATAGGGCTGAGATGGCACCACAGAAGTTTCATGTGGGAGAGTGGGGTAGAATATATTTTCTGAATACTAGAATGAAGTAGACATGATAAGCAAGCCTGACACATCCTTGCAGATGGATGAAGAGAACACAGCTGCCATTTATGTGGACTGACCACTGGAGACCAGATGACAAGGGGAAGATCTCATTTAATGCCAGTGAGCACAAAGTCCACCAGACCAAGGAGCACCTCCAGCAACACAGGGATTTCTCCTGGCACTCATTAAAACCCTTTGAACTAATATATAAATTCAAGGGAGGAGGACAGTGAGTCCTAAATTGACTGAGACTTAATTCTTGTCAACAGTTGTACCAGGAGCTCAAAATACAAAATAATTTCACATATAAAAGAAAAAATAAAAGAAATTGCATTTCTTGTACATGTGGGTTTGTGTCCTGCCACTTGTATCTGTTCTTTGGAGGGAAAGGGAATTCTTTAGTATGCTGATAGGTAATTTCAGGTATTAACCCAACTTACACATCAGGAGAGATGGTACTCAGTGGTGGCATATCAATTCTTACCTGGAAGGAATTTCAGAGGCAGCTTAAAAGAGAAGCATACAGCTTTGTGGGTAGGAGATAAGCAAGAACTGAGAATTGTGACCTGCATCAACATGATACAATTATTAGGAATAAAAATGAGTCAACCTGTATAAACCAACAAAGAATTTCACTTTTGCTTCAGCTAATTCCTGCAAATCAATTTGGTTGAGACAACCATCTTGTTTGCAGGACCACAGCTCACTTATCAAACAACAGTTTACTTACCATAACTTGCTTCAAGACCCTTGCCTTGCTATGTTCAGTAATCTATAATGTCACAATCTTTGCCATATTCCAGTTTCCCACCTTGAAAGACTCACATGAACCCACTTGAGCCCAGACTCTAAAACCTATACATATTCTACTCTGACTTCCCTCTTCTGAAACATCACCATGACTGTCAAGGTCTTAGAATAGTGAGTTCTGCTAAACTTAGTTTTGCTTTATTAACAGCTTCTCTAGTGACATTTTGGGGAGTTCAATGGAATAATACTTTCATTCATTCATTCATTCATTCATTCGTTCATTCATTTATTCTATAAACCATGATTGAAATGTCGCTATTCAGCAGATATTATGTTAAACACCTGGGATTCAGAAACTAAAAGAAAATGCAAAAAAGTAGTTTTTGGTGTCTCAATTCAAAGAACCAGTATCTATAGGAAGAAAAGCTATGAGCAAATAGACAATTTAATACCTAGAGAATGACTAGATATAAGAAAATCATAGCATGCTCTGGGGACAAAAAACAGGGGTTCCTAACTCAGATTAGGGTTTGGAAAACCAAGAAAACTTAATTTAGATTGTGTAAATCAGGGTAAAAGCAGACTAGTATATGAAGCTGAAAGGCAAAAACAGCAAAATGTGTAAGAGTGTGACACATTTGTGAACTTTTCAGTAGTTGGGCTGAAGATTTGGAGGAAGGGGATAAGTGGCAAGAGTGGAAGTAGGAGAACAAACTGGGGACAAATTCTGAAGAAACCTGAATGTCTCATTGGGGAATTGGAATTTAATTTAAAAGAAGGGAGAAAGTGAGAGATTTTAAGCAGAGGGGATTTATCATTAAACTGGCATTTTAGGAATATAAATCTCTGGCAATTGTGGGAGAATGATTGGAATGTAGTGAGTGCAAAGGCAGGGAGGCCATTTGAGAGGCTGCCCAATAATCCATTTGAGAAGCGAAGAGAATCTTAATTAGTGTGGCAGGGGTCAAGGAGAGAGAAAGCAGTGGGAAAATTTAAAGACAGAAAGTCAAAAGACTTGGTGACTGTTACGAGACGGCAGTGATGGTTTGTGGGGAGAGATGAAGGGACAATCAATAAATAGGTGAGCTCAATTTATTTTGCTTATAAACATTTCAACTTATTTAAAAATATACAGCAAAAAGCACACGCCAAAGAGGAAAGGAAATGTCAGGATGTGGTGGCTGGAAGACGGTGTTGCCATGATTGTGTGCCGCAATGAAGGACGTGAGGAACTAGTCCAATGGGGGCCCCCAAAAATCCCCCCCTGGGATTTTTGAGCACAGGTTATCTATTGTGTTGTTTACCTTGTCCAATATTTGTTTTTCAATGCTTACTAACTACTAAGCCATCCTACTATTTGCTTAACAGAGACACATACACACATGCACGCACATACATACATAAACCAAAATACATTTTATCATAAAAATTTGATGATAAATATACTATGAAAGAAAACTCTATATCTTGTTTCTTGGCTTCTTAAAGGAGGAGGGAAATAATTACTCAGAACCCTTTTCTTTAAAGATACAAACAAAAATGACCTCCGTAATGCTACCAAATAGCTATTCTCTCTGTGGAGCTAAAATACAGAAAGGGGTTTTAGCTGCATGTTTATAGTTTGACTATCATATTAACGATTTCCTTTCTCTTGTGAAATCTTGAACATATGTTCTGATGTGTTCTATGCCTCCCAGATGAACAAGGAGTATTACTTGTAGTAAATGTAAATGGATATCTGTTCCCAAGTTTCCATGTAAGTAGAAATAAGAAAAAAATATTGCTCAACAATGGAATGAGGAAGGTTTTTCAGTAGTTCTTAATAACGAAACTTGGGCCAGTCTATTTCTACCTTGCATTTTTATTTAAATTATGATGATGCAGCCTTTTAGAAACTTTGGACACCAAGACATATCAAAATATACATGTATGTAATAAGCATATATATTATATATATATATAGTTTCAACATTTAGCAGTCATAAGTGTGTAGGATTTATACATTTAAAATCTATCTTTTTGTATAGATATATAGATAGGTCATTTAATTTCATAAAGCAACTTCTGAGTTATACTATAGATTGTTATTTATTCTAATTTTTTACAAAATTATATATGGAAACAGTGGTTTCCTTATAACTTATGTATTCTCTCTTATGCTCTTATGTAAGTTATGTATTCTTATATTCCTTTAAGAAAGAGGAATGAAAGGAATACATCAAATTGGAAGTCTTCTGCAAAAAATTAAATTAGATATTATTTACAGAACTTTCAGACATTATTTACGAAAAATGCAAACATGTCTAAATGAGTTACACAAATATGAATTATTATTGTATAGTTGTTGACACTTAAATCAATTGAGAAATGCTCTTGAAATATCTTATTATCACTTAACACGATCTAAAATGAATAGTGTATTGTTAAACATTAAAATTAGGGCACTTAAACTACTCCCCTTCATATGCCATAATGAAGAATCATCCATCTATCCTATCAGTAGGGAATGTATACTATTATCCCAAGCTCTGCTGTGTTTTGGCCATCTATTTCTTTTCCCACAAAACTCCATTTGCCCTTCAGTATCCATGTGTCTTCTGGTTGGGTAGATATGAGTCTGGGGTGGGAGTAGCATAACCTGGGTTCCCTCCTATAAGCAACACTCCTCTCGGTCCTTGGTATCTTGGGCAAATCTTTCGACTTCTGTGGCCTTCTTGTTTCTTGGTCATAAAAACAGAGCATTGGATTAGATGATCTTTAGCTCCTTTCTAGCTATAACCAGCAGAGCTTCCATGACCCCACTGGGTTATCCACTTGCTACCTTTTCTTTGCTAATTTAGCCCCAACTAAAGAAAAGCTTTAATAACTAGAATTTCTCATCATTTTCTATAACAAATTTAATAAATTTGAAAGGTGGCAGACAACTGCAGGTTCTGTCAATTTGCACTGACAGAAATGAAACCCTGTGACCTAATGAGGTCCCATGGAAAATTGTGCAAGCGTGTGCATGCATGTGCACTCTAGAGCACTCAGAGAGCCAGATGGCTGACAGGTCCTATGGATTCAGAACATTGAAGTCCTGCTGCTTTATGTCCTTCTTTTCAATTTCCATTCCCTGCCCTCCCAGCGGCACCGGGTACACAACAGAAGCTTGAAACACACAGGTGACATTGCCAGTGAGCCCATGCTCTTATCACCTGCATGCAGAAAGTCAGTAAAGGAGCCAGCCCTATTAGTTATTAGATATGTGCTTTCCAGCTTAAAAATGTCACGCTGATCTGGAGCAGAGTGAACTTGGATGAAATTCAGAATATTAGGCTCCTTTCTTGCCTCTACCTACTGGGTGAAAAATCAAAGAAATAGCTTGGTAAGTTACAATCTGATTGCTCTCCTTTATCTTCTCTCTACCTTACCTCCCTCAACCTTGACCCTCATTGAATTATCAGTTATATGAAAACGTTAATTCAGGTGTCAAAATTGCTCTACAAAAAGGTGTCTTGCTCTCAAAAAGCACCCAAAGTTTCACACATACATACAAATATTTCTCAACCATTGCTATCTTTAGGAAGATTACAGTTATATGTCAAATATATTTTATACTTAGGTATAATAATTTCAAGTCATGCAAGAAGAACAGGGATATTTCATATTAGTTTACCTAGACAGCAATGGGATCAATTCATAAATCTTTTGTTCATGTGTGTGTGTATCATACAAAAATTAGCCAGCTTGGTTCTCCCTCACCCTCTACCCCATCCCAACTGGCTATTTGAACAATTCTTGTTCTTGATTTTTTTTCTCTTTCTGAAACAGAAGCCTAATTTTATTCAAAACTTGAAAACAAAATGGGACAATTTACCAAATGGTGATATGAGCTTCATTTTAAATTTGATTGTAAACCAAAATATTGCTAAGAAATTGTTTTCTTGGTTCTACATTCTATAGTCCAATATAAATGTCACCATTTTTAATATAATATCCCTCCTCATAATTAAGAACATCTCTTCCCTCTAACTACATGTCTTCCACCTCCATGCCAACATGAATATTAAATTGGTCATTGAACATCCGGTAAATTTGGAGCAGTTCTTTCATACATGACAGTAGTACTCTTTGCAGGAAATCCAGCGAACAGTGTGGAGCGAGTTGCTGTATGGTGTATTGTGGGAACAAAGGCTCAGGCACAACAGAAACTTACAGCAAATGACCACTTTATTATTTACACAGCACAAAGCAAAGGGTCCAAAGGAGCAGGGGAAGAGATCCCATTGAGGCCAGTGTCCCAGGGAGGCCAAATGCTTGTTTGAGTGTCTTTGGATGGCAGCTCCTCCTGCTTCACCCTGAATGGGAAAGGAGAAGCAAATCTGTGCTACCACAAGGTGAGGTATTTATTCCCACCCTGACTAGGAGGGGGGACTGCTGGTTCCTGGGTTTTGGGTTTAAGGTATGGCCAGGCACCTCCATTAGAAGGAACCTCACCCTGAGGCTGGAGAATAGAAAGGACTGAAACATCTGCACCACAATAAGAAGCACGGGGAGGGGATAGGCAGGGCTGGGAGATACCACTCAGCTGTGTCTGACTTCCCCAGGGCTTGGCTTCTGCCACTGAATGCAGGTCATTGTGAAAAGCAAAATTGTTCCCATAGATTTCCAAAATACCACTTAGAGCGTGTTATTTCCTCTATTAAAAGCCACTGCTATAGACCCGCGGGATGGGAGTAGAATTGCCCTATGGGGGAGCAGAGATTTATCCTGTGGACACTAAGAGGCAAACCCCCTCAGAGATGAGAGTGGACTCAGAATGGAAGTGGGTCCAGGGTCTGGCTTAGGCACTCAAGGGAGATCTCTGGGAAGTATTAAGCTATTTTGCCTATGCATTTCTCTTAAATTGCAAGGGACAAAATGGGAATAATAGTAAGCTAGTTAGGGAATATTAAATTTATCCGTTTGTGTGAGTAATTTTGAAATGACTCATCAGAGCCTAATGATTTTAATTGCTCTCTGTGAAAGCTGAATACATCTACATGGCCATAGGTAGTGTTGTGTGAGAAAGACAACACTCCCCTGTGGCTCAAAGGAAAATGGCAACATCCAAATGGGGGCCAATATTCCAAAGTTCTACTCAGTGACCAACATGAAGTAAGAGGTGGCTCACAGGGAAATGGAAGCAGCAGGGGGGAGCGTATGACCAGAAAGAGAAGCTGTCAGGTGAATGGCTCCAGGCAGATGGAAGACAACCCTCTTCAGCCCAAAGATTGTAGCTCCTGTGCTGCCCAGAATAGGAGTCACTAGCCTCATTATTTTGATACATTAGTTTAATTTTTTAAAAAAATTACTAAACTTAATTTCAGCTGTGTCTTTGTATTTGTTCATTGTAACTACTAAACATTTAAAGTGATTTAGGTGGCTCACATTGTTGGCTCACATTAGACAACACTTGTCTAAATAAAGGGAACTTTTGAAGGAAAGGAGAAGAGGTTGATACTGGGTTATCATTCATTCAACAACTATTAACTGAGCTTTTCTCCATGTCTGACACTGAGCCAGGTTTGAGATAAACAGAGGAGAATGAAACAGACATGGTTACTAAGCTACTTTAGTCAACAGACAACTCAAGAAGTCAGATGATAAATAAATAATTATAAAACTATAAATTACGATAAATGTCATTAAGTGAAAGAAAACTTTGCTAAGAGATATAATAGGGACTACCAGCTTAGACTAGAATACCATGGAAGGTCGCTCTGAGGAAACCACATATTCATTCAGACCTGAAGTGTGATTGGGATTTAGCCAGAGCATTAGAGACAAAACAAAAACAAACAAAAAACCCCACAGCATGTGGAGAGACGCTGCTGCAAGAGAAAGAAGTAAGACCAATGTGGCCGCAGTAGTACAGTAGAGCAAAAGAAAGTGATTACAGAGGGAGAGGCTGGCCAGGTCACCGCTGGCCATGTTACGGCTTTGGAAGGGATTTAAGTAGGATAGCGAAATGACCTGCTTGATAGTTTTAAAATGTTACTCTGGGGCAGTGGCATATCGGGGAGAGCACAGGGAAAGAGGGCAGGAAGAGGAAGAGGGAGAGGGCAGCAGTTCAGCCAGATGGGACAAGGGGTGTGGTCCAGGCAGGGTGGAGGTTCTCTGCCCGGCACATGCTGCTTGCTTTTATTACCTTAGGTGGCGATTGCTCCCTATTGTATTTCTTTATGTGCATTTACTTTTCTAGGAAATTACTCCTGTGTTTGTCCTCTTTGGATTTTGCCAAAGACAATGCAATGTTCTGATTCCCCTCTCTATTTGATTAAAGCCTCCTTGTCTCTTTCTCAAATGTAAAAAAGAAGCATCTTTTAATGTTTTTGCTCTTTTTATTTTATTGTTCCTGTCCTGCGTATGTTTTTTGAATGGATGGAAGAACACCAGAGAACTTTACTTATTATACCTGCTGCTATCCCAGACCAGAAATTTTTTTGTTATTGTTATTGAAAATGCTTGGATATATTCTATTCCTTACTTAATACCAGATGGAGTAAACTTTTTAAACATCTACCAAACACATAAAGCTAATTTAAAATATATTTATTTAGCATATTGTCAGGTTTATATTTCACATGATTAAAGAATTTAGAAATTATAAAAGTGTATTCAGGGAAAATTTTTCTTTTTCTTCTCATTTTCTGATCCAGCCGCTGAGCAGGTTAATTTTCTTATATGTATGCTGTGTATCCTTCCAGAAGTTATTATTTCATTCACAGAAGAACATTGGTCCATAGAAGATAGCCCTCCTTGTTTCCTTTATACATGGTGACAATCCAAATAAATTGTTCTGCACAGTGCTTTTGTTTTTACTTTTATTTTTTATGGAAGCATAATTTCCATTAGGGAATATACGCAGATCATAAGTTAACAGCTCATTGAATTTTGGAAATTGTATATATCTATTAACCCACACACTTACCCAATCCATCATTAAATGATCTTAACCCCACCTTCAGAGGGGATCCTGAAAATGACAATTTCTCACCAGCTCCACTTTTACATGGTCTGAGCTTCCATCATCTCTCACCTGGATTGCAAATGACCTCCTAACCCGTCTATCGGCTATCACTCTTCCTCAACACAATGGCAGGAACCTTTTAAAAGATACATTTAATTATGCCATGTCACTACTCTTCTCAAAACCCTGCAGGGACACCCTTATCGTGAAGAGACTATAAGGCCCTAAATAATCTGGCTGTCCTTTATTTCTCTGCAGGACTGGCTACATTATTTGTGGGGTTCAGTGAAAAATGAAAATGCAGGGTCTCTTGTTCAAAATTCAGGAAAGAGTGTTCTTAAGGGTACTCAAATATAAATCTTTTTCCTTCCTCTCAGGGTCTTTCTCACCTGCTGTGCTGTTTTTAATTGTTGCTTAATGTGATGCTCCCTCAGCTGTGGGGTGCTCCATGTGAAGGCCCTCACAGGCTCCTGGGGGCTTCATCCCACCACTCCATGCTCATGTCCCATGTGCAGTGTGTAGGTGCTCATTGGCTCCTGGGATCCTCCTGCCAGCAGCCACAGGACCAAGGTGCTCTGCCCCAGTGGAAGGAGGGACATCCAGCTAGTCTCTTGCTTTCTCAGGCCCACTGCCCAAACCCACAACAGAGGGACCACAGTCAAGGTTATTGCAACCTCGGCTCTAAGATACCAGAGATACCTGGATCTGGAGTGAGTGAGAGGCTTCCCCCATCAGCCATTGAATGCACATGAATCTGAGCTGGATGGCCACTGCTCTGCTCCACCTTGAAACTCCTTAGAGTGTGACCTAACCCATACTCTACCAAATCACCACCAACTCCCAGGTTTGGAGGAATAGGCAGCAGAGAACTCTCCAGGGGAGACAAGGAGGCTGCAGGAGAATGGATCACATCTGAGCCAAAGCTCTAAGACTTTTCAAATATTCCATTGTCCCATCAGACTATACTTAGCATTATGGTTAATCTCATGTGCCAATTTGGCTAGGTTATGGTGTCCAGTTGTTTGGTCAAACAAGTACTGCTTGAGTGTTACAGAGGGTATTTAGTAGGTAGATTTGCACCTGTAATCAGTTGATTGAATCTATGGCTTATTGCACCTACAGTCAGCAAAGGAGAATGCCCTCAGAAATTGAGGGAGTCTCTTCATCCAATCAGTTGGAGGTCTTAAAGACAGAACTGAGGATTTCAGAAGACAGAAAGAATTGCTGCAAATTTCTTTCCCCTGGGAAATTTAGACCCAACCGCAACATCAACTTTATCAGTTTCCAGCTTGCAGCCTGCCCTGCAGAATTTGGTTGCATGAACCAATTCCTTATAATAAGTGTTGTGAGTGTGTGTGCATGTGTGTGTGTGTAATAGTGACTGAGATGTGGTAGATGCTCAATTAATTTTTTGCCTGGAAATGACTAGCCTCATGAAATAAAGTGAAAGATAACTCTCCCAGGAAAGACTAGAGCTTGTAAGAGAGAGAAAGAGAGAAGAAGAAAAAGAAAGGAGGAGGAGGAGGAAGGGGAGGAGGAGGAGGAGGAGGAGAGACAAGGAGGGAGGGAGAGGAAGAATGAGAATGTCAAAAAGAATGTGTCATTTAGAAGGAGAAAAGCTGTTTGCAATTAATAAACAACAGCAGCAGGTATTTTCCATTGCATTGAAGAGAGCAAGCCTCTGTAAAAATCAATTGATAAATAATGACTACATTCTCAAGGTCACTTGAGTACTAAATGAAGAGCCAGGATTCATGCCCAGATATATTTGACTCTGAAACCAGTGCTTAATCTCCTCAGGGATCATTTGCATTTAAAAAGAGGTACTAATTAATTCACAGTGAAATGCTAGTTGGTGGGCTACCTGAGGGATATATTTTTGTTTGGAAGATCTTCCCTAATGCCTAGTGTTCTTTATTTATTTCCACTATGCTCCTTTATTTGCCCACATTCCTATAGTATAGAGATATGCAGGTTGACACTGAAAGGCTGTTAACACCTGAGTTACATGCATCACAATGAATTGTTTCATTTTCAGATTAGAATCTGCCTCAAACCATCTCATTACTCACACCAGTGGTGACTGATTGATACAAATTATCCAAAGCACTGGATGATACAAAAGTCATTTAGACCAAGAGACATGCTCAGTCTGGAAAATCTCCCTCTTCCTCTTCCTCCTCTTCTTCCTCTGCTTTCCCCTCCCTCCCAATGCCTATAATAACTCCTCATATGAATACTGGGATTCTTTATAAAACTGTTAAAGAAAAAGAATTCAATTTGCAGTGATCCACCTTTGAATTTGATTCTGATATTCACTTCATATTTCAAGGAACAGACATTTACAACATATTTTCCAAGCAGTAGCTTAGAGATTTGATAAATAGTAATGTTTCTTATTAAAGATTAAAATCTAAATACTCTTTTCCTATAGTTCTATCCAAAATAATTTCATACTAGAGAAGAATAAAAAAGAAATCACCATCTACATGCTATATTTCATGCTAGCAATATATAGTTGATTCAGTATTTATAGTAGTAAAATTTTTAATTATCTTTAAGATATTATGTTGAATACTTTTTAAAATTTAATTAAAGAATGAATAGTTATGTGTCAGTAAGAGAATGAACAAGCGGCCCAAAGAAGTGGTGGATCTATATATTAATATGCTTCAACTTCAAAATCAAATTCAAATCAATAAATATTTACACAGCATTTATTGTAAACTTAAATATTTTCAATCTAGTTGAGATGTAAGATATTATTCTAATCTAACCCCATGATACCAGGGCAACTTATATTGACCATATGTCACCAGTTCTGCTTGTAGGGCAAATATATTCTGAAATATCTTATTATTCCTTTCTATTTATTGAGCTCACATATCAATCATCTTTGTAATTCCTGTCATCAAATCTCTTTAGTTATCCTCTTACCCTCTCTGGATAAATAACCCTGTCCTAATTATCTCTAATTTTGCCAGGATTATTACAATAACTTTCTTACGCCATACATATATTCTCAACACAGATGCCAAATGGAATCCTATTCAAATGTAAGCCAGCTCATCTCCCTCCTCTGCTCACAATCTTCTAAATGCTTCCCATCTCACAAATAGTAAAAGTCATTGTCCTTACAATGGCCCCAAAGGCCATCGTGCTTTCACTGCCCCTCCCCCTTCAGAATTCCCTGGCTCCCTCTCCCCACCCAGCCTACCCACACTGTCCTCCTTGCTGTTGCTTCAACATGCCTGTCATCTTCCCATGCCAGGGCACTCTTTTCCTTCTGCCTAATTGCTCTTCTCCTGGGTGGCTCTCCTATCCTTCAGGTCTTTATGTATTGCCATTTCTCAGTGAAGCTTGTGCTATTCTCCTATTTAAAATTGTAACCCATATATCCTTCCCAAATTTACTGGTCTCAATAGCACATATCAACATCTGACATGCTATATATTTTAAGTGGTTATTTGTGTATTGTATGTCTCCATCTACTTCCATCAATAAATGTGAGCTTCAGGAAGGCAGGGATTTTTGACAGTTTTATTCTGTCCTAAAATCCCAGTGCCCAGAATAGTGCCTGGCTCAGACATTCTACCCAATATATAGGACACTCTTTTCCTTTGGGAACTTTAGCACAAGTTCAAAATAATGAGAAAAATTCAGGGTACTGATTAGTTTTCTTAGTGTCTTAGAGGATTTTGTTTTATAACAAATATATTGGAATGAATGGCTCATTTCTATGATGTCTAAAACTTTAGGGTTGTTAGGAAAGTAGTTTAATATGTGTAGACAAAAACATGCATAAAATTAAGTGACAACAAAATGTTTAAATGAATTGAGGACAATTGAAAATGTATCATGAAATAAGTGAGATTCTTATTGCTCTACATTCTCCTTGATAGAACTAATTCATTTTAATGACTTCAGCTACCATTTTTGTAGAAACATATCTCAAAACTATGTTTGTATCCTTGATCTCATTTCTTAGTTTCAGTTTTCTATCTCTTTCTCCTTGGCAGTTTTCCCTAGATATCAAACATAAAATGTATAAATCTGATTCACAAGGGTTTTTCTTTTCAAATCAGCTATCTTCAGAATTGCCTATTCATCACAGATTCATCATTAATTTTCTTGTTAACCTATCTTGAAACATTATTGTTATTTATGTTTTACTCTAACTAGTATAATAAAGAAATATGATATTTTATGCTATTAAGTTAATAAAGAAAAAATGTAAATCAAAGATCAATTGTCTACCAGACGATTATTTCAAAATAATTGAAATAATTTGGAGAAGGTGGTTTATTAGGTAGGGAAATAACAATTAAATAAGAACTTTGGGTTATTTAGGAGTAAGATCCAAGAACAGAAATTTCTGAAGTGAACTCATTAGACCAGCTATGAATATGCAATTGATATTCCTTGTCAAATTAAAGGACCATGGCCTTCCCCATATATATGATGAGCGGAGTAAAGTGGCCTTTGTATGCTCATTCCAGTCATTGAAGAACTGAGGACTGGAGAATGTTCCCAGACTGTCCATGCCCAGAATATAGGTCCTAACACATCTACACTGGTACTTGTCATCTGTAAATTCTTTGTTGATCTTGGTGAATTTTAGTTAGACTTTAAACAATAGGTAAGATTAGGATATGCAAGGCGAATAATAGGAGAACAGGCATCCTGATAGACGTGGCATGGGCAGACATTTTCTTAGAAAAATTAAATCATGTTCATGTAACCCACTTATCAACCTTTCAGGGTATTGGAAGGCTATGGGGTCTGGCTGGAAATTTTCATAGCCTCAAATAAATCCTTCCCCCAATAGCACTGGTGTACTGTTTGTACTTTGTAAGAATTCCAGCAACAAGTGAATCTTGAAAATTAACCAGGGGACATTTACTAGCTCTGGCATTGCTTGGAGCCTAGAGGAATACATACCAAGACAATTTTTATGCGAATGCATGTTCTGGGAAAGTATGAGGCTAAATGCTTTCTATTGTCTCTTAGATTCTCACCATAAAGTTACCATCTGAGGCTATTTCTACAATTATCTTTCCTTTCAGAGTACTGCTTTTTTCCAGTGTGAAAATGGCCCGAGTTCTTTTTACATAGGTGTTATGGGTTGAATTGTGTCCCTCAAAAAGATATATTTAAGTCCCAAGCCCTGGTCCCATGAATGTGATCCCATTTAGAAACATGTTCTTTGATGCTGATTTTAGTTGAGATAAGGTAAACTGAATTAGGTTTGGTCATAATCCAATATGAATGGTGCCCTTATGAGAAGAGGAAATTAGAGCACAGAGAGAAGTCAGACAGGTGAAGGAGGCAGCCACTGAATTATGCCATAAGCCAAAGAATACTGTTGATTGCTTCAAGCCACTGCCAGAACCTGTATTAATCAGAGTTCTCTAGGGAAACAGAACCAACAGGAGATATCTGTAAATAGTATGAGATTTTATAAGATTCTCTTATGTGACGGTGAGGATGCACAAATCCAAATTCTGCAGGGCAGGCTACAAACCAGAGGCTCCAATGAAGATCCTTGAAGAAGCTGTCTGTCTGAAGTGGAGCTAGGAATTCTCTTCCTGAATGCTGAAATCACTTCCCCTTCAACTGTTTGGATAAGACTTCACTCATTGCTGATGGCAATCTCCTTGGTTGATTGTAGATGTAACCAGCCATCTATACAATCAACTCTCTGATGATTAAAGTCCATGAAACGTCCCTGTATTTAAATTAGCCCAGTACTTTCTTGACCAAACAACTGAGCAGCATCACGGTCGAGTGGACACATTAGCCTGATCATCAGAGAACCCAATAGACCGAAGAGCAACTACGGCTCTGCCGACACCTTGATTTCAGACCACGAGCCCTCAGAATGTGAGAAAATAAATTGTCCTAAGCCACCCAGTTTTTGGTAATTTGTTAAGGAAGCCTCAGCAAACTAATACAATAAGTTTTTGAAGCACATAGATGGTTGGAATATATATTGTTACAACTGCCATTGCCTCTGCTCTGATTGTCTGATGCTGTAAAACAAACTACTCCCAAACTTAAAAGTGTAAAACACACATTTATTATGATCATGGACTCTTTCTGTTGGGAATTTGGACAAGGCATAGCAGGGATGGCTTTTCTCTGCACCAGTCTGGGGTCTTAACTGGAAGAATTGAAAGCTGCTGTGGAAATAGGGAGTTTAAGGAAAAAATTAATCAAGTGTATGCTATGGGCCATAGTTAGTAGTAATCATCTGATCATGTTCTTTCATAATCTGTAACAAATGTTCCACAACAATGTAAGGTGTTGGTGGAGAGGTGATGTATAGAAACTCTGCACATTATTCATGATTGTTTTGTAAGTCCCACCCTCCCTAAAAAAAAAATTTAAAATAATTTAAAAAACGCTGGTGCAGAAATCATCTGACATCTCTTCCCACTCACCAGAGAGAGACAGAGAGAGAGAGAGCGAGAGAGAGAGAGAGAGAGAGAGAGAGCGAGAGAGTAGGGGTGAAAGAGTGAGAGTAAGAGTGAGCCAGGGTAGGTAGATTTTATATAGTCCCAACTTGGCCTCGGAGATAAACAGCATCTCTTCTGCAACATTCTCTTTGTCGAAGCAGTTACGAAGTCCTGCCCAGGTTGAAGGGAAGTGGAAATAGATTCTTCTTGATGTGAAGTGGCAAGCTTCTGGAAGAGCATGTGGTCCAGAAATATTTCTGTGTCCATTTTTAGAAAACACAATTCTGCCACACCCACTTTCAAAACAGATCAAAGAAGAAACGACAATGAGTATGCATGTGCAACTCTGTACCTGTGTATAACTGTGAGTGTGAGAAAGATGATACCCCAATATATTAATAATTAGTTTATTCTAATGTCATTTTAAGGACGAAGAGACATAACTCAAATAGTTTCTCTTCTGCAAAGCTGTCAACTCTGATGGCAACTAAATATATTGCCTTTCTCTAGCAAGAAATCTCTTACAAATCTTTCCGTTCCTACTGAGATACTTGGTTGACGACATGGATGGATGCAACCAGAAACTCATATGTGAGTGTGTTGAGGACATTATATATGCTGTTGCAAGAAAAAGCATTTTTCCACACGGATATTGGGGCAACAGGAAGCTAAAAGGAGAGTAAGCAAAACTGTCTTTGGTGCCTTGCTGAGAGTAAATGTGCCATTCACCATCCTCCGTCCATAGAATTCCCCAAATTTTTCTCATCCTTAACAGAAAATAGGAAAGTAGCAAATATTTATTTACTTCAGAGTGGACCACAAATTTTGCCAGGCAGAGTTGTAGGCATTTTGCAAGAGTTATTATGTCAAATTTATTCTTCATAAAAGAATTAGGCAATTAGATATAGTGAGCCACTGTAACTTCTAGTTGTAGGAGACCCTAATTTAAATTATTAAAGTGCCAAGGAGATGACTTAAATGTGTGAATCTGGCCAAGGGAAACAGAATGAATGGTGGCATCTGCCTAAGTGGGTGGGGCCATGAGCACTTAAAGGCATTCAAATTCAAATGAAAAATATGAAATACAATTAACTAATCATGCCTAACACCGGGCAGGTGGGGATGAATTGGACTCACTGGTTTCTAATGGATAATCCCTGTTCCAGGGAGAATCAAAGGCCTTGACTCCTACAGCCCCATTGTTAGGAGAGGATTTGACTTGGGACAAGGGTCCTGGTGTAGGGAGAAGGTGGTGTGCTGGGCTAGGGTTAGAAACATGGTAGAGCCTTAAGTGAAAGCAGTGGAAGGGCTGTGTTCCCTTTTGATGTCATCAGAGTGGTAAGAATGCAAGTAGGTCAGGGTGAGGCCAAGTGGAGAGGAGAGGCATTCTGTTCCATCGCTAGAACAAACCTTACACTAAAGTAGTCTTGGAAGTCTAGCTCAGTTCAGAGGACTTGAGAACATATAAGGCAATTGGGACTGAAGAGCTATTTAAGAACAGGGTGTATGTTATGCTTGGTGTGTCCCTGCAGTAATGGTACAATGATGTAAAAAGGGATGAAATGACAGTGAGCCCATGGAAGTAAGCCTCTTAGAATGAAGGCACCTTTCTTGTAATGCCTGGCATTGTTTTCCTGTTTTAAAGAAGGAAACTCCCACTCAGGTGCTCTTTTGGGGTAAACACCTTTCTAGTTCTCAATTCATTTTGTAGAATGGTACAGACCCATGTTCTAGTTCTGAGTTTTTCAAATGACTAAGACTAGCTTTCCTCTGGACACAGCCTTCCTCAGCTGCATTTCATGGGTTCTCTTTGATTCACTAGAACAATCTATTCCTATGTTTCCTAACTCCCTCCTTGTCCTCTGCTGGGGAAGTCACTTACACACCTAGCAGCCATCTCCTGCCCTTGCCCACCCCCTCCCTTGCAGATGTTTCAATATTTTTCCATTTCACAGCCTGCAGGAGACATTAGGTTTAATGGATTGACCATCAATGGAGCAACCTCACACCTTAAACTCAAAACCAGAAATAAGCAGTCCCAGCTGCTTACCACGGTGGGCACTCTGCATAAAGGTTGCTTGATACATGCTTTGTGCTCAGTGGCAGGGCCCCGTCCCCCTGGGTATAAATACCCACTCTCAGGCAGGAGAGGCGTTTCTGCTCTCCACTGCAAAGTGCGGTGTGGGGAGCCGCCATCCACTGACCCCGACCAAAGCACTTGGCCTCCCTGAGAGGTCAGTCACCATGGGATCTCTTCCCCTGGTCTTTTAAATCCCATGTGCTCTATAAGTAATAAAGCAGTCATTTGCTGACTGCTTCTATTGAGCCTGACCCTATATTCCCCAGATGGACCACATAACAACTCACTCTACAGCTTCTTTGCTTCTTTTTCCTCTCTTTCCCCTTCTGGGCTCCACAATTGTCTTTCAGAGGCAATCACTACAATTTTATGCTATCAAAATACTATCAATATATGATAACAGTGAGAAATACATTTCAAAGGGTTAAAAGTGGGTTTTTCTTTATGCATAATGCCAGGTAACAGTGAAAAGCAATGGGTTAAACAAGTCTAGACATGCATCTTACTCTGCTAACTTAAAAAATGTCTCTGTCCTTCCCAGAAAATTGCTGTCTTAGTTTGCCTGAGCTGCCATTGCAAATACCCATAATAGGTTGGGGTTAAACAGCAAGCATTTACTGGCTTATGGCTTCAGAGGCCAGAGGTTCAATGTCAAAATGTTGGTAAGGCTGGCTTTGTCCTCAAAGACTGTAGAGTTCTAGTGCTGGCTGCTGGCAACCTTTGGAGTTCCTTGCCTTTCCAATCACAGAGCAGTGTCTTCTCTTTTTTTTGCTCTCCCCAATTTTGTGTTGACTTCAGGTTTCTGTCTTTTATAAAACCTCTGGTAATCCAGATTAAGATGTACCCTCTTTCAATTGGGCACAATCTTAACTAAAAATAATATCAAAAAGTCTTATTTACAATGGGTTCACATGCACATCAATGTGGATTAAGAACATATCTAAGAACATGTCTACATAATTTGATCTACCATATTTTTCATACTCTTAAAGTTCTTTCACATCATACTAGCTGATGGGACTTATTCAAATACAGAAACTCAAAAGAGATTTTGAAGCAAAGAAGTAGAGAGGGCAGCTCTGTACAGATTTGTTTTTACTAGCCTATCCAAGCCAACTGGCAGTGATAACCTGGACTCAAACAAGTCCTGGCTCAGTCTTTGCCAATTTAGGGAAGAGTGTTTATATCCGCCCTATCCTGGTTCCAGAGTTCTGCCCACGAGAGGACTGTGCTGCTAGGAGAAAAATGTCCCTCCTACTAATTATAGACCTGGCTCTCTTCTTCTCACTTCAAGAGTAAATTGCCTCATCATCAACAACTCCCTTTAAAGCAGGATGTAATTCCCTTCACAGCACTCTAGGCAAGCCCTAGAATTGTTTGCAAAATCTTACATACTCCAAAGAGAAGAAAAGAAAAGAAGAGTAATGGAAAAAAAGCAACAAGGAATCAAAATAAAAGCACCCAAATTCAGAGTTTTCTGCCAATATTTTAGAACTACACTTCACAAGCTTTTGGAATATTGCCACATCTGGGTTTATAGTGAGAGACTTCACAGAAATTCTTACTATTCAGAATAAAAAAGTACACCTTAGAGCACAAAAAATACCTGTGCTCAAATGAAGACAGAATTATTGCATTTCACACTTAGGGATTATCTCATTTTTTCTTAAGTGTGGTAAACAGAAATAAAATTGTTATGAGAAGTAATATGATGAAGTGTCAATTTGCTGCCTTTGAAAAAATATTCTGATTTGTGTCCTGATTCACCTAACATTTTTGGAGATACTATTTGGTAGAATAGAGAAAAATGTTTTTGAGTACTTTTCCCAGAATACCGATTATAGTGCATGTTGCAATTTATAATGTATTGGTGTAGCATCCACTGCAACTTCTGGGCTCTAATCCTAACTTGAATTAAACTAGACAGAAAAAAACTGGGCAAGTAGAGTAGTGGTAAAATGATCAAAATTTGATTCATAGGTTTTCATATATTATTATAAAAAAATAACAAATTAATGGAAGAGCATGTTATAGCATTTTTACCAATAATTATCATATGAACAACAGCAACACAACAACAAAACAAAATTTGAAATCATGAGTGCTTGAGTTTGGTAATTCTCAGTTTCTATTTTTCATGGACGTGGAATATTTTTAAAAGGCAGAGTTTCTCATAATAAAATTATGTGAAACAGAATTTTTCATAGGTATTTATTTTAATATTTTGTAGGAAAATATCACTAGATTAGATATTTTTACACAGTATTTGTTCAATCTTTGATAAATGCAGGTTCTGCTCATAGGAAATGTTACTCTAAAGCAGAACTACCACAAGCATGTACCAGCTATATCAGCGTCATCTGGTGTGATGGTGTAGCAGCTTGATATTATTGATGAATTCTAAAAAGAAATATTGGGTTGTGTTTGTAAACTAGTCTTTTCCTCTGGCATTTAGAGTATATTGAATTCAGAGGTTTACTTGATTAAATAATGATTAATGCTTTGATTGGGCCACATCAGTAGGATGTTGGTGGGTGGGGACTCACAGAAAAACGGAACCTCAGAGAAGGGAGGTTGGAGTTTTGATGTTAGAATTTTTGAGCTGGAGCCCCAGGAAGTAAGCACATAGGTGAGCTTGGTCATGAGAAAAGAGAAAAGGCCCCAGGAAGAGAAACAAGCCATTTTCCTGATAGTCTACAGTTGGCCTTGTGGAGATAACAGAGGAGTTGAGAGAAGCAAGCCCCAGGAAGAGAGGAACCCTGGAAGCCTGAATCCTCACAGATGTTGGCAGCCATTTTTCTCCAACATGCAATAGACTTTGGTGAGGCAAGTAATTTATGCTTTATGGCCTGATAACTGTAAGCTTCTACCTCAAATAAATACTCTTTATAAAAGCCAACAGATATCTGGTATTTTGCATCAGCACCCGTTTTAGCTGACTAATACAGATGGTTTGAAGTCCTTTGTACCTCAGGAAAACATGTTCTTAAATCTAAACCATTCCTGTGGGCATGGACTCACTGTAAATAGTGTATTTTGGTGACGCTACTTCAGTTAAGGTTTGATTCATCTCATTAAGGATGGTTCTTAATCCTATTACTGGAGTTTTTTATAAGAGAATGAAATTTGGAAAAAGAGGGAGAAAGCCACAGAAGCAAGAAGCTGAAATTAAGGAAACATGGAAGAGGAGGGAGAGAGAAGCAGAGGCTGCCATTTGCCTTGCTATGTGACACTGAAGTCCAAGATCGCCAGCAGCCAGTCTTCAGGGAGAAAGCATTGCCTGATGATACCTTGAATTGGAGGCACCAAAACCATGTGCAAATAAACCCCCATTGTTTAAGCTGAATCATTTTGTGGTATTTTCTTAAACAGCCAAGGAAACCAAAACACCTGGGAACTTAGAAATGCAAAGTCTCCGACCCCGTCCTAAATTTATTAAATCAGAAACTCTGGGGGTAGGGCCTAGCAATTTGTGTTTTAACAAGCTCCCTGGTGATTCTCTGAGGTGGGCTAAAGTTTGAGAACCAGTGCTCTAAATGAACACAACCTTGGGATTGAGCAGAAAGGAGGCCTCCAGGCTGGAAAACCTTGTGAGAGCTCCATAATTGTTGTGGTGGGAGTGAGGATGAGGACACTAACAGTAAACAACTGGTGCCAGAGAAAACTATATCAGTCTGCATTTTTAAACTATCTAATATCTGGAAATTTTCCTATGAAATCCTGATATGATGTCATTGTTTCCCATGTTTCTAATCACATATTTCAGTGCCAGTTATGTTGACTTCTAAAACCAAATCAGTTTGTCTGGAACAAAATTCTGTACTTGAGAATCTGTAGAAGATACATATTGACTCTGAGTCTATAAGGCTTCTAATTTCCTTTTCCATCCTCAGAATAACTTCTGATAAAAAGAGAAACAAAGCTTGATTTCTTGACACTCATTCCCCACTTAAACCCCTGAAAATAAAAGTACTTCATTAGCAAAACAAACCTAACATTTTAGGGCAAGTGGATGGTTCAGGGGAAATACTCATATTCTCTTTAGAGAGAAGTGGAAATAGTGCAATGTCAGCCATCTGGATGGTATCTAAATTACCACAAGTTCAGATTATCTTGGCATTTATCCATGCATCTATACATCCATCCATCCACTCATCCATCCATCCATTCATCCGTTCACCCTTTTAGTCTATATTCATCTGAGCATCTGCCGGATGTCAGGCTTTGTGCTAGGCTAAGGAGAAAAAGACGGACTTGAAAGTGACATGATAGAAGGGTCTGGTTACAAAATGTTAGAAGCCCTTTCACTTTTGGTTTGAAGGAGAAACAAACAAAGTCTCTTTGAGAAATTGTGAAATAGTCATACTGTTGTGTACAATAAGGCCATTCATTTAAAAAAAAGATTTTGCTTAATTTTTAAATGAAATGATCAATATATTGTACAACTCTAGAATATTGATTTATATTTTGAAAGTGCTTTTTGTTTAAAAATGTAATATATTTGTAAGATTTTCATCCATTTAAAAATAGAATTTTATGACATTGGTGATGTGCCACACTGATGAAAGATGTTGATACTATTTTAAGCCATGACTCACACCACCAGTGATTTAGTCAGCCAAAGCGGTGCTGATGCAAAGTACCAGAAATCTGTTGGCTTTTATAAAGGGGTAAAATCTTATAGTTACAAGGCCCTAAAGAGTCCAACTCAAGGTTACTCCCTCACCAAAGTCTGTTGCCACATGTTGAAGCAGGATGGTGAGGGTCTTCTGCCTGGTCTCTCCTTCCTTCTTCCTCTTAAGGCTCCGTAGGCCCAGCTTCTTCTAATCTCAGTTGAAGGCTGGCCTAGTGCTCCTCTCTCTTCTCAGGGCTTTAGCTGTTTGAGGCTTCTCCTTTCTGTCACATGGCAGGACTGAAATGACCAAGTTCTCTCCTCTTCTGTATCTTCTTCTGTATGTCTTCTTAATTAAGTGTCTGTTTCTATCAGCCTACCAAGGGGGCAGGGACTCAACCCTGAGTCATGCCCTACTGACATGGCCAAGTCAAAGCCCTAATCTTGATTTAATCACTTAAACGTAAAACCTTTGAATTTAATATAATCAAATGGAATCATGCCCAGAGGAAAAGACCAGTTTACAAACATAAACAGTATCTTTTTTGGAATTCATAAATAATATCAAACTGCTGCAACTAGTTTAATTAAATATTTCATTTTGAGATAACGATAATTTAAACTGTATTAAATAATACAAAGATCTCATGTACCTTTTACCCATTATCGCCTATTGGGACAATTATAATACAGTATATAATGCCAATACATTGACATTTACACAGTCAACATACAGAAGATTTCCAGGACCACAAGGATCCCACAGGTTGCCCTTTCATAGCTAATCCCACTTCTCTCACTCCTCCACCTCCTCATCAACCCTTGGCAACCATGAACCTGTTTTCCATTTCTATAATTTTATCATTTCAAGAGTGTTAAATAAATGGAACTGTACAGTATGTGACCTTTTTATTAGCTTTTAATACAGCATAATTCTCTGGAGATTCATTCAAGTTGTTGCTTATATCAATAGCTTGCTCCTTTTTATTGCTGATTAGTATTCCATATTGTGGATGTAACAACTTGTTTAACCATTTACCAGTTGAAAGACATCTAGATTGTTCCTTTATTTTGGCTATTAAGAATAAAGCTTCTATGAATATTCATGCACAGATTTTTGCAAAAACATCATTTTCATTTCTCTAAGATAAATGTCCAGGGGTTCATTTGCTTAGTTGTATGGTAGTTGCATGTTTAGGTTTTCAATGTTAGTTTAGTTTTTAAAGTTATAAACTGCCTAATTGTTTACCAGAGAAGCTGAAACATTTTACGTTCCTACCAACTGTGTATGAATGATCCAAATTCTCCACATCCTCACCCACATTAGATACTGTCAATATTTTTTTATTTTATCCATTCCCATAGATATATAGTGAAATCTCAATGTGGATTTAATTTGCATTCCCCTAATGACTGATGATATCTAACATCTTCTCATGTGCTTATATGCCATCTCTATATCCTCTTTGATGAAATGTCTCTTCAGGTTCTTTGCTCATTTTCTAATTGGGCTGTTTGCTTTTGATGGTTGAGTTGTGAGAGTTTTATGTATATATTTTAGATATTAATCCTTTGTCAGATTTTCAAGTGTTTTCTTCCACTCTGCAGCTTTTCTTTTCCCACTGGTAATAGGATCTTTTATAGAACAAAAGTTTTATTTTGATAAAGTTCAATTTACCAAGTTTTCCTTATATGGATTGCTCTTTTGATGCTAAGTCTAAGAATTTTTTGACTAGCCTTAGATTCTGAGGATTTTCTGCTATTTTTAATAAAAATTTTGCAGCTTTGGGTTTTATATTTGTATTCATGATTCACTTTGGGTTGATTCTTGTATAAACTGTTAGGCTTAGACAAATGTTCATTGCTTATACCTAAGAAAGCCAATTGCTCAAGTACCTTTTGTTGCAGTCTATCTTTCCTCCACTGAATTGATTTTGAACCCCCTGTCAAAAAATAACTTGGGCATATTTATTTATTTATTGGATTGTCTATTCTTTTCATCTATCCATGTGTTTAGCCTTTAATCAAAACCAGTCTTGATGACTGTAGCTATATATTAAGTCTTGAATTTAGGTAGACTTCTTTCTCTCACTTTGTTCTACTTTACAAAACTGTTTTAGCAAATTTTGGTTTCAGCTCTGAAATGGAAAAAGCTTGGAAATAATGATGTCCATCCTTACACCAAGAAAACTGAAAATCAACAGCTTTTCTTGGACCCATCAGAGAACAGAGGTTGCAGAGAACAGAGGTTGCAAATCACCACCCCAAAATTTGGAAAGGTTGGTGAATCTAGAGAGTCATAGCCAAGATCTCCTTATCTGGAACAGAAACTGCTGGAGCCATAAGCTGGTAGAAACACTTAAATGGTAATTTTGAATTCTTGCTAGAGGCTGAGTACAGGTTAAAAGTGAGAAATTTCTGGAAACCAGTCTTAGGGGGTGTAACCGTTGGCCAGTTTGATGTAATTATGAATTCCAAAAATATAATTGGATCATGCTTGTAAACTGATCTGTTAATCTGGGCATGATTAAGTTATGATTAGGGCATTGACTGGGCCACATCAGTAGGGCATTGAGCCCCACCCCTTGGTGGGTGGGGAATCAAATATAAAAGGCATGGCAAGAACAGAGTTGAAGCAGTCTTTTGAGACGCGGTTTTGATGTTGGAAAGAAGGCCCCAGGAGAAGAGAAGCAAGCCGTTTGCCTGATCGTCTACAGCTGACCTTGTGGAGGAAACAGGAGCTAAGCCCGGAGAGAAATGCAGCCCCGGGAAGAGAGGAACCCCAGAAGCCTGAACCCTGGCAAACGCTGGCAGCTGTCTTGCTCTAACACATGGCAATGGACTGTGGTGAGAGAAGAAA
>JAQZBX010009816.1:0-45354 GCA_029593785.1 Cabassous unicinctus
AGAAGATTTTTCAATTTCATAAATTTATTTTATTTTTAAAATCATCTGTACTTCATTTGAATATTGTTGTTATGTAACTTTATCTTCTGTTATGGAAAATACTGTGAAAGACTGAAATGTAACCAAATGTTTACTAGGTGTCTTCAATGAAAACTTAGTTGTTACTTAGCCCATTCATTGAGGTTACATAGTTCTATGGGTTTTGTGACTTTCACTGTCTTTGAGCTATTTTGGTTTGAGTTTTTTAAACCATAGAAAACTGATAATAATGCAAATAATTCTTGTTCACAGAAATACAATTGCTGTCTGCTGGACATTCAATTGGTTTTCCTCAACCATTGTGGCAAGCAGGCATCTATTTATAAATTCATTACAGCATCTCTGAAAGAGTAATAATATGTGTCATACATTGGAATCTTCTTTAAATTGGTTATAATGTCACACTGTTTCTCTTCTTAAATAATGGGTTAAATACAATCTCTGTCATATGTTCATTTTATAGTTGCATGAGTCAGAGTTTATCATTTTTTGGAAATTATTTTATCTGTAGATACAATAATTACTAAGAGAGATAAACTAAAAGACTCACAAAAATCCAGATCCTATTTCCCACTGTTAATTCACCACGACTTTTTCCATTTAATTTTGTTTGAGATTTGTTTATATTTAATCCATTTATGAAAATCTCCTTCCAAACTTGCTCTGAATTTAAATAAAAACGAACTATGATGCTAAAGAACACTTTTTTAGCCTCCCAAATCCACTCCCATCTAGATTTATAATCTATTGAAAATACACTTCCACAGACATGCACACACAACATAGTACATATCACAATATACCACACCACACCAGATTTATTGGTTAATATTGGCATTGAGAAGACAAAGACAGAATTTGTCACCCATGATGAGAGTTTTAACATAACACCACATGTAATTTTCTGGCATCAAGAAATAGACTTACTGGGGAAGATGGTGATGGACTAACAGGGAGAGATGAATGCTCTCACAAAGATAATGGAGAAAGAGCCAAAAGCTGTGTGATGAACCTGCTTTGGGGGTCAGCATACCAAGCCAGTGCTACACAACTCCCAGAAGGTTGAGGGATAGAGAGACAAAGAAGCTGAAAAGGCAAATGTGAGTTATCAGCCCAAGTGGTAGCTGGGAAAGGCTCTCCTCCCCCAGTCCCAAGATATTAAATGGGGGTAAAACCCCTTGCTCACTGCAACTGACTAAGAGGGCAACAGACATCTTCCTTCCTGTTAGCTGTTTCAAGGGGAAAACCAGGGGAGGTCAGGGTGCTCTTTGTCAGGGAAGTCATCCAGTAGAGCTCGCTTTGAATATCTGATCTGGAGATTCAACATAGGAACACAGGAAAGCTGATAATGAAATTACCTACATGGAATGTTGCATTGACTAGCATCACCTGCTGGCAAGTCTTGAAATTGCATGGAAAAAAACTGTTCACGCTTTCTGTATCCAAACCACGGGAGAAAATCTACACCCCACTAGTGAGTCCTTGGCCCAATTTTGAACAATTAAGCTGGGTAATTTTAAAGACTGAGAATAAGATGAACCAAATATCAAAGAAGAGCTGTGAGGAAAAAAAATAAGCAAGAGAGAGAAATTCGCGAACAGAGTAAGTACACCAACATATTCAGATGCCTAGACATCAGCAAAAAATTAGAAGCTATAATAAGAAACAGGAAGAGATGGCCCAGCCAAAAGAGCAAACCAAATCTCCTGAAGAGAAACAAGATTTAAGACAATTAGTGATAACCACACAACTCTGCTAAATCAAAGAATTTATAGAAAATATGACTAAAGAAGTAAAGCATAGTAAGAATACACTGGGAAAGCATAAAGCCCAATTTGAAAGCCTGCAAAGAAAAGTAACAGACCTCATGTGAATCAAAGGCATGATGGATGAGATTAAAATTTCATTAGAGGCACATAGGAGCAGATTTGAATTGCTTGAAAACAGTCTAGTGGCTTCAAAGGCAGTACATCTGATCTATAAAAGAGAGGAGATCAGAAAGAGAAGAAAATGGAAAAAATGGAATGGAGTCTCAGGGAATTGAATGACAACATGAATTGCACAAACATCCACATTGTTGCTGTCCCAGAAGGAGAAGAGAATAGACAAGAGGCAGAAAGAATATTTGAGGAAATAATGACTAAAAATTTCCTAAACCTTATGAAGGACATACATATCAATATCCAAGAAGGACAATACACCCCAAAAAGAATAAATCCAAATAGACCTACTTTCAAGACACCTACTATTCAGAATGACAAATATCAGAGAAAAAGAGAGGATTCTGAAAGCAGTAAGAAAAAAGCAAAGCATCACATACAAGGGAAATTCAATAAGATTAAGTGCAAACCTCTCATAAGAAACCATGAAAGAGAGAAGAAAATGGTATGCTGTATTTAAGGTACTGAAAAAGGAAAATTACCAGCTAAGAATTCTGTATCTGGCAAAGCTGTCCTTCAAAATGTGGGTGGATTCAAAGTTTTCACAGACAAACAATAACTGATAGAATATGTTATCAAAAGACCAGACTAGCAAGAGATATTAAAGGAGGTGCTGTGACCTGAAAGGGGAAAAAAATTACAAGGGTGAGAGATTTGGAGAAGACTTTAGAAATGAAGATTAATAAAAAGGGTAAACCAAATGATAAGAAGGGAGACAATAGAATGGTATGACAAGAGACAGCTGAAGGACAAAATGGATGAAGTAAGTAATGCTTTTACAGTAATAACTCTGAATATTAATGACTTGAACTCCCGAATCAAAAGACTTGGTTTGGATATGTGTCATTTTTAATACAGCTGACTGAATTTACAGAATGCAGCCTTTTCTGAATTCTTTACACAGGTGTATATTTGGTATTAGTTGTTATTTTGTATTATTTTCAACTTACAACACTATATACAGTTATTTCTAAAGCACAGATTGTATAAGTTCTACATATTTTTAAATAATAATTCCCTGGTATACTGATAATATTTTCACTAGCCATAATATGTAGGAACATTGATTATTCCTTGCCATAGCATGCACACATCTATCCAAATTCCATTCTAATATCCTTATTCATCTTTATAAGTCATGTGGTAGTTGTCTATAAATAAAAACAAATATGTGTTAAAAAAAAAAAGACATAAACTGGCAGAATGGATAAAAAAATATGAGCCATCTATATGTTGTCTACAAGAGACACATGTCAGACATAAAGGATATAACCAGGTTAAAAGCAAAAGGTTGTAAAAAGGTATTACATGCAAATAATAACCAAAAAAGACCAGGAGTAGTACAGATAAATTTAAATAACAATATTATACTGTATGAACAATAATTACTCAGTGCAACTAGAAAATTGTTCCTGAGATCAATATTCTGTAAGTTTTTTCATACAAAATAAGCTCTTGCTTATGCATACTTGTTAATTAGAATAATTCATCTGGATCAATAATGACTTAGCATGACTACAGCTGAAAAAGATTTTTAATTTTTCTGCTACAAAAAATTATGAGTTGGCATATTGTTATCTGCTGTAATTCATTCCAGTATGATACAAAGAATTCCCAAAAAGGAATTTTATTACCCAGAACGAATTATGGCCTAAATGGAAAAAAAATAATTAAACCCATAATTTACTTCATTCTCAAGATTATTATGACCAATAGTTAGAGCTGTAATATAAAAATTAGAATTATGTTATAATTAATTTCTATTATATTAGAATTATTATTTACATTTATAAATGTTGTTATACTATTTCTTATACTTGATGACATTAAATCTAACCTGGCCTTGCACTCTCTTTTAAAATTTGTAATTTCTTTCTATTTTTCTATTTATTTTACAATTTTACAATAAAGGTCTTTTTAACAGCTTCAAAAAAAAAAAAAACTCATTGATTGTACACTGTGGGTAGACCATATGGTGTATTAGTCAGGGTTCTCTAGGGAAAAGAATCAACAAGAGATATCTGTAAATAGTATGATATTATATAAGAGTCTCTCATATGACTGTGGGGATGCACAATTCCAGGTTCCACAGGCAGGCTGCAAATGAGGAGATCTGATGAAAGTCCAATGAAGGTCATTGATGAGTTTCCAGGAGATGTTGGCTGTCCAAATATGAACTGGGAAATTCTCTCTATATGCTGAAATAACGTCCCCTTTTAAGGCATTCTACTGATTGGATAAAAACATCACTCATTGCTAAGGGCAATCTCCCTGGTTGATCATAGATGTAATCAGCCCTCTATGCAGTAAACTCACTGGCAACTAAAGTCCTTAAATGTCCTTGTATTACAATTAGCCCAGTGCTTTCTTGACCAAACAACTGGGCATAATTGCCTGGTCGAAGTTACACATTATCCTAACCATCATAGTCCACCCCTTGTCAACTCAGAACCATACACATTACCTTAAACTATACATAGTTTTTAGGTAAAAATAATAACAGACATGCATATATATATATATATATTTCTAACTAACAGTGTTCTACTCTCCTGCATACAACTGGAAACACAATACCCTACAGAATAAGGTGCAAGTCCTTCAGTAATATTCACTCTTAAACTTGACATTCTTAAATATTATTTCATGAAACTAATACAACTTGTCATATGACAAGGGAAAAGATAGGGGAAGAAAATAAAGACATTCATTTTATGTACATATAAAATCATAATGATAATGAAACAAGGAAGAAAGATTCATGACTCAATTCTGCAACTGCTCACATGGTCGAAGTTCATATTTATCGCTACCTTCTTCCACTACCCATTCTATGTTCCCATTACCCTCAGCAAACACTTCAGCTGGCCATGGTTCTTTGCCTGGTGGGGTGACCCAAACTTTCATCCCTGAAGATTCTGGGCCATTGTTAGTCCTGCTTGGATTGGGTTGTTGCAATTTTCCATTGACTTTAATCACGGGGCATGTCAGTACTAAGAGACACCCTAGAGGATCTCCTGTATTCCAGGCAAACCTTTTTCACTCTCATTATATAGATGCAGTCCTATTTCTCCCTGATAATAAGGATCAATCTCCCCAGTCAGTACAGTAATCCCATTCTTTACCTATTGATAAAGAGGTAAGAGGAATACAAAGTGGCCAGGTAGCAGTCTTAACTTCCATTTCAATGGAATCATTGTTATGTTCCCTGGTGGTAGCACTCCTCCTTTTGGAATTAAGACTTGTAGACCAGTAGAGCTTAAGGTTTCAGGGACAAAAAGCAAAAATTATCCTAGTGGGTCACTAGGGGTAATGGTGAGTAGTACCACTCCCATTTCCACCCCCTTGATTCCTGGATCCATGAATACTGGCTATGGGAGAAACAGTACCATAGAATGGATGTTGATTTAGAGCATATGCAGCATCCTGGAAAACATTGCCTCCGGCCTGCATGGTATTGCCAACTCGTTGGTGCTATAATTGAGCCTTCAAAAGGCCATTCCACCATTCTATCAATACAGCTGCTTCATGATGATGAGGAACATGGTAAGACCAGTGAATTCCATGGGCAGGTGCCCATTCCCACAATTCATTTGTAGTGAAATGGGTTCCTTCATCAGAAGCAATGCTGTGTGGAATGCCATGGCAGTAGATAAGACATTCAGTAAGTCCACAGATGGTAGTTTTAGAAGAACTATTGCATGCTGGAAATGCAAACCCATATCTGGAGTATGTGTCTCTTCCAGTTAAAGCAAATCACTGCCCCTACCATGGTGGAAGAGGTCCAAAGTAATCAACCTGCCACCAGGTAGCAGGCTGATCACCTTGAGGAATGGTGCCATATCAGGGACTGAGTGTGGGTCTCTGCTGCTGACAGATTGGGCACTCAGCAGTGGTGGTAGCCAAGTCAGCCCTGGTGAGGGGAAATCCATGTTGCTGGGCTCATGCACAACCTCCATCCCTACCTCCATGATCACTTTGTTCATGAGCACATTGGGCAATGACAGGAGTTTCTCGGGAAAGCGGCTGAGCATTAGCCACAGAGTGGGTCATCTTATCCACTTGATTATTAAAATTTTCCTCTGCCAAAGTCACCTCTGGTGAACAATCACAGGGGACACAAATATTTTCATGTTTTTTGCCCACACAGAAAGGTCTTTCCACACATCTCTTCCCCAGACCTCTTTGTCAACAATTTTCCAATCATGTTCTTTCCAAGTCCCTGACCATCTGGTCAAACCATTGGCAACAGCCCAAGAATTAGTGTACAAATTCAACCTTGGCCATTTCTTATTCCAAGCAAAATGAACAACCAGGTGCACTGCTCAAAGCTCTGCCCACTGGGAGGATTTACCCTCACCACTGTCTTTCAGGGATGTCCCAGAGAAGGGCTGCAGTGCTGCAGCTGTCCACATTCAGGTGGTAACTGCATATCATGCAGAAGCATCTGTAAACTATGCCTGAGTTTTCTCTTCTTCAGTCAAGTGATTGTAAGGGACTCCCCAAGTGGTCAAAGCTATGGGTTGGGAAAGAAAAGGTAAAATGGCTGGGGTGGTGACCATGGGCATTTGGGTTACTTGCTCATGTAACTTCTTTGTGCCTGCAGGATCCACTCGAGCCCTGTCTCATATATACCAGTCCACTTTATTATGGAGTGTTGATGTGTACACCCAACTTAATGGTTTGATGAGTCAGACAATACCCAGCTCATGATAGGTAACTCAGCTCTCATTATAAATTGATGGCCCATTCAGTCTCTACTAAGGCCCAGTAGCAGACCAGTAGCTGTTTCTCAAAAAGACAGTAGTTATCTGTGGAGGATGGCAGAACTTTGCTCTAAAATCCTATGGGTCTGCATTGTGATTCTCCTATACGGGCCTGCCAAAGTCTCCATACAGCATCTCTATTTGCTACTGAATCTTCCAGCCCCTTTGGATCTGCTGGATCATATGGCCCAAATTGTAGTGCAGCTTGCACAGCAGCTCTGACCTGTCACAGAGCCTCTTCTTGTTCTGGTCCCCAATAAAAACTAGCAGCTTTTCTGGTCACTGGGTAAATAGGCTGGAGTAGCATACCCAAATGAGGAATGTCTTGTCTCCTAAATCTGAGGAGACCAACTAAGTGTTGTCCTCTTTTTTTGGTCATAGGAGGGTCTGGATGCAAGAGTTTATCCTTCACTTTAGAAGGAATATCTCAACATGCCCCATACCACTGGACACCTAGAAATTTTGCTGAAGTAGAAGGCCCCTGTATTTTTGTTGGATTTATTTCCTATCCTCTCTATGCAAATACCTTACCAATAAGTCTAGAGTCTTTGCTACTTCTTGCTCAGTAGGTCCTAACAACATGATATCATCAATATAATGGAGCAGTGTGATGTCTTCTGGGAGAGATTGATGATCAAACATCCCTGTGGACAATATTATGACATAGGGCTGGAGAGTTGATACACCCTGAGGCAGAACAGTGAAGGTATACTGCTGGCCTTGCCAGCTGAAAGCAAACTGTTTCTATTGGTCCTGACTAATGGCAATTGAGAAAAAAGCATTTGCCAGATCAACAGCTGCATACCAGGTACCAGGGGATGTATTGATTTGTTCAAGCAATGATACCACATCTGGGACAGCAACTGTGATTGGTGTCAGCACCCGGTTAAGTTTACAATAATCTACTGTCATCCTGCAAAATCTATCTATTTGTTGCACAGGCAAAATAGGAGAGTTAAATGGAGATGTGGTGGGAATCACCACCCCTACATCCTTCAGATCATTGATGGTGGCCCTAATATCTGCAATCTCCCCAGAAATCTGGTGTTGTTTCTGATTTACTATTTTGCTAGGCAGAGGCAGTTCTAGTGGCTTCCACTTAGCCTTTCCTACAATAATAGCCCTCACTTCCCAAGTCAGGGATCAATGTAGGAATTTCCAATTATGCATTCTGGAACTGGAGAAATAACCACAGAATGGGTCCAGGGACTGACTGGACCTACTGTGAGATGGCCCTGAGCTAAAAATCCATCAATCATCTGACCTGAATAAGCCCTTATTCTGACTGGAGGACCATAGTGACATTTTGGGTCTCCTGGAATTAATGTCACTTCTGAGCCAATGTCTAATAACCCTCCAAATGTCTGATCTTTTCCTATTCCCCAATGCACAGTTGCTCTGGTAAAAGGCTGTAGGTCTCCTTGGGGGAAAGTGGGAGGAAGATTAACAGTATAAATTGTTGGCAGTTTAACAGGATCCCTCCCCAAGGGGACCTGGTCTTCTCCTCATTCAAGGGGCTCTTTGTCTGTAAACTGTCTCATGTCTGGGAATTGATTAAGGGGCTGTGATTCTCTGCATCTGTAATTTGAATTAGGGTTTTTTTCAATCGACCTAGAACTCTTCTGCTTATACAGATCCAAAAGAAATGTAGTAGACTGACCATCTATTTCAATTCTAAGTACTCCATGATCTATTAGCCAATGTCATAACTGTGCAATTCAGATTATTTTGAATGCTGCTTTGAATCTGCCTTTCTTTGTGGTAGCTACGCCCACCTTGATTTGGCTGTTAACTGCAGATACTTGACTTTTAGCAGACCGAGATCCAATCTACCCCATAATGTTTAAGGATTCTAATTCCATTATAGCCCTCCCTACAGTAACATCTGCACTACAGAAAAAAGCAACCTCAGTGCTCTTCAGGGAAGAGAGTTATTCTTACAAATTTATTCCTCACAGTCCTGGTTAAAAGTGTGTCCTCTGGACATTCCTGGGGTAGGTGGGCATGTCTTAAATGGAAAATCCATTCTAGCATTCCAATCTCTCTAAGCCTTTGAATTCCCTCTTCTGCTGTGTTCCAGGGCAAATCAAACATCTCAACCTCAGACATGCTACACCATCTTTTGGCCCATCTTTCAGTCAACCACCCAAACAAACTGTTAGAGCCCTTTCTAATGCCTTGATCTACAGCATTGAATCAAGAATTTCTGCTTAGTGGACCATTACCAATAAATTTAGTCTTATCCAAATTTATTCCTTCCACGATTATCCCATAGCCTTAGTATTCATTCTCATCCGTATCTCCTGAATTCTCTCTATATAAGTTGGAGAACTCATGCAGTTCTTTCAGTGTATAGTGTACTTCCTCATGGATCACCCTTTGTATTTCACCTTTGGGGGTTTGTGAGTTTAATCTAGTAATAGGTCTCAAAGAGAAGAGGGGTGGTGGGGGTGGATAAGGAGAAGGATTAGAAATGTTTTGCAAGCTACTGACCTCAGAGCATTCCTTTGCGTTTTCTTCTGGTGAGATAGGATTATTCTCTTCAAGCATGGGTTGGAAGGCAGATTCCTCAGGGTAAGTTAGAGGTTGGGCATTGCATGCTGGAGTTGGGCTGGTACCTGCCTCAGTGTTAGGAGGAGGTCCAGACTCCCTGGCGCAGGCTGGAGGCTGGGTGATACAAGGCTGACAAAGTGTGGTCTCCATAGGGCAGGCCATCACAGGTCTCTCTGGTAAAGTCTCATCAGAATTTATGGTTTCAGTGTCCCTGCCAATATTATCATCCCATGTGTCTCCATCCCAATCCTCTGGGTTCCACTCCTTTCCAATCAATGACTTCACTTTAACTGCAGATACCCTGTGGGGTTGAGATTTTAGTTTCCTTTGTAACTCCGCTACTCATGCAATGAGAGTCTGAGTTTGGTTCTCAGATATCTCAAGCTTGTGGCTACAGGAAATAAGATTTTCTTTCAGAGCACATACAGAAACTTTCACATCATTTATGGAGCCATGGGGTGTTTAAATTGCAAATTTGAAGTCTTTATCTCATCTCTTTCTTTTGTAATTGTATCCAGAGTATCTAGGAGGAGCCAGCCAACACCATTATACATTTTGACTCCACAAAACTCTGTTAAGGTATTGAAAACACTCTCACCTAGACCCTAGCCTCTTATAAGGGTGGAAGTAGGGGAATCCAGTGATGATATTTTGCTTATCTCCATTGCCAACTCATGCCATGGACTGTTAGTGGCCTCTTCATTACTGGAAAGGTACACATTAGTACCCTTGAATCCAATTAAAGTAGGGAACCAATTGAAAAACTCCCAGAACCCCTTCAGACAACCCATGTTTAAGATTCTATTCCTCAATAGCCACTCCTGGTACCAAGCTGTATTAGTCAGGGTTCTCTAGGGAACAGAATCAATAGGAGATATCTGTAAATAGTATGAGATTTTATAAGATTCTCTAACATGATCTTGAGGATGAACAAGTCCAAGTTCCACAGGCAGGCTGCAAACCAGGGACTCTGATAAAATCCAGTGAAAATTATTGATGAGTTTCTGGGAGATGTTGGCTGTCCAAAGAAGAGCTGGGATAGTCTCTCTGAAAGCTGAAATCACTTCGCCCTTTAAGGCATTCAACTGGTTGGATAAAAACCTCACTCATGGCGGAGGGCAATCTCCCTGGTTGATGGTAGGTGTAAACAGCCATCTATGCAGTAAACTCACTGATAACTAAAGCCCATCAGACCATAAATGTCCTTGTATTACAAATAGCCCAGTGCTTGCTTGACCAAACAACTGAGCACAATTGCCTGGCTGAGCTGACACATTATCCTAACCATCACATAAGGTATCTGAATATATCTCAATAAAATTGCTTAATAAATACATAGTAATTGTACAAGAATAGCCAGAAATAGCAGCTATATACAGCAGGTGAAACAGCAAGATTGAGAGGGGAGAAATTTCCCTGTTTGTTGTTTATTATTATTATTAAAATAATGAAAATGCTTTATTAATGATTGAAGTGATAAACACACAACTTTATGATTATATAATTATATGATTATACCAAATACCATTGATTGTACACTTTGGATAAATTGTATGTTTTATTAATACTTATCAAGAAAATTGATTTATTTTTTAAAAATAGGGTTAGTTGGGGGGAAAATACACCAAATGTAAGATATGGACTATAGCCCATATTTTGACTGTGCTCTTGCATAGTTTGTAACAAACCTATTACAACAATGCAAGGTGTTGTTGTTGTAGGGGTGATGTATGGGACCCCTGTATGATATTATCCATGTTTATTTTGTAAGTTCACAACCTTTACTATGCACTTATTGTTTATGTGTGTTCATGAATGAATGATATACTTTAATAAAAATTTTTTAAAAAACATGAATATGGGTGATATTGCATATATAAGACTACATTTACAAAATATAAATACAAATATACTAGATAGAAGGAAAAAGAATAGCAGCTGTGTATGGCGGGCGAGGCATAGATAGATTGCGAGGTTATAAGTTTTGCTCATTTGGTTGCTTTTGTTTATTATAAGAATTGGAATAATGAAAGTGCTCTGGGAATGATTGAGGTGATGAATGCACAAATATGTGATTACACCAAATACCATAGATTGTACTCTTTGGATGGATTTATGCTTTATTAATATGTATCAATAAAATTGATTTGTTTAAAAGAAAAAAAAAATACATGCTCATAAGTCTACAGTTGGACGGCAGCTTGGATAAGCCAGGGAGAACTCAAATGAAAGTGAAGAAAATGTTTTTGGAAGTGAGTGGAAATTTTAGAAATAATACTGTCTTTAGCACATAGAAATAGAATATATGCTTGTTAAACTGGTTGATCTAAGAAGATTTCTAGGTAAAGGTTGAGGGTGTTTCTCAGCTTATTCCATTTGCTACTAGTAAAATATGAGGAGAGAGTACCGTAAAAAAGAAAGAGCTACTAAATATTAGTGAATCAGGATTGAAGAATTTGAAAATAAAACTACTTTTCATTCACAGCTTCTTTCTGTGGATGTGGCTTTTACCTAATGTAGCAAATTCCAATAATATTCATGGGCAACTTACAAAAAGTTACAGAAAATATATTAATTTGGGCAAAAAGGAACAGTCAGTTGAAAATCAACTTTGGACCTCTATACTTCTATACATAAAGAGTAGCCTGACAAAAATACTAATCTACAAACACAAGTTATATATTATGGAGAAGAACAGATAATTAAAATGCAGATCAAGAGTTCAAATGGAAGAAATGAAAGTCATGGCAAATCACTCCCAAAACTATGATTTGGCAATAACCAAGACACTGGCAACAATATGTGTCTCGTTGACTTTCAGAATTTCTATAGAACATTCACTTCTGCGTGGCTCTGTGCCTTCTGTTTTTCCCTGTTTTTAACATATGTCTGTAAAGTTTTACCATGCCACTGTATGCTGGTGTTGGGGTAGGACATGTACTTTTCTCTTTAGTTCACATGTCTTCCAACTGAAAGGAATGAGACCCAAAAAGCAGCATCCATGGAACCATACTCAGGAGTATCATCCAGACGTAGACTTCATTTAGATGATGAGATATGGACCATAAGCCTGATTCTGATGCTAAACCTAATGTGGCTGGAGAGGGGTCTTTGGAGAAGGGGAAAGTGTGTATTTTGTTTGTGGAACAGATGTGTGTTGTTGTGGTCAGAGGGCATATAGGGCAGATTGTATATCAATGACAATATACCTGGTTTTATATGCTCTTCCAGAGCATTTCCACTTCCCCATCAAGAGGTGGAATTTGCACCTTTTCTCTTTGAACCTGGGAGGAACATTATTCCTCTCTTGACTAAGAATTTGTCAGAAGTGAATCTGTGTGACTTCCAAGGTTATGTTAATACAGCTTCCCTTTGGCTCACTGTCTTGGGACACAAGGATTCTAGAGCTCTGAGTAGTCATGTAAAAATGACGCATTACCCTGAAGCCACTGTGCCTGAGAGGCCATGCAGAGAGAACACATAGAGATAGAAGGGAGATGCCCAAGGAACACAATCTATTCCAGACTTTCTGTGCAAGGCTTCCAAGCCCAGGCACCCGGCATGCAAGTAAAGAAACCTTTTAGATGACCTCACCCCAGTCAATTTCTGACTGAAGCCCCATGAAAGACCCTGAGCCAGAAATCCCTAGGTGATCTGCTCAGGAACTCCTGACCCACATAACTCATCTGAGATAATAAATAATTGTGTGTGTTTTTTAAAGCCACTTAGTATTGGAGTGATTTTTTAATAGAGCAATAGTATCTGAAACACTATAGAAATTTTGACAGTGTGATTTAACTCATGGATAGACAAACTAATTGAACAAAATTGAAATTCAAGAAATCGAGAAATGCAAACATACAATAAATTAATAAATGGAAGTGGTGGCATCACAGGGTAGTGGAAAATTGAATGGTTTTTCAATAAATAGTGCTGGGACAGTTTAGTTATTCTTATGAGAGAAAAAGAAAGTACATCTCCACCTCACACCAATATCTACAAGTTAAAATGCTGTATGGATTAAAGCCATAATTGGAAAAAGTGAAATCTTAAAATTTCTAGAAAAAAATTATCTTTTTCAAACTCAGTGCAGGGAAGGATTTTGAGAAGTAGTTGCAGTGATCTTTCTTCCTGAGCCTTGCTTCCTTGTCTCTGGATCACAGCTTAGGTAGTGAATGCTTGATGTCAAAAGCGCCTACTCCTCTTTCCAAATGCCAACTCATCCAATCTACTATTAATTACATTAGCTCTTAATTCCCTGTATTGGGTTATTTTCTGATTAAAGCATATAGAATATTTTCAATTTCCTTCACTGATAAATAAATTATATTATTGGTATTTAAGTACATTTAAATGCATTTAAGTTATAAATAAAACAAAAAGATGAGGGAAAATTCCAATTTTATGCTTTACTACATATATTATGGATACATTTCTCAATAAGAAAAAGTAAAAAAAAAGATCCTTGTAATATGAATTATATCTGCAAAAATGCTACAGTGCAATTATAAATGGGAAGATGCCTTTGATTTATCACTTAAGTCAATGAGAACATATTATTTAATTTACAAGGTATCAGAATGTCATTTGTTGTTTAAAATGAGATAAAATAATCTGTTCCCATAAGTTTAACAGCCATTGTGTTTTTAAAATGTGTACCTACAGAGTTTAAAGTAATGCAGGGATATTCTAGTGCTCTTTTATGATAAGAATGGCTTATACATGTATTTCAATTATTGGAGGAAGACAATTGATCTGGATGTGCAGAAAGGGTTTAAATAACTTGCTGTTCAAAGGACAGTCATAATACATTCACAAAATTAGCATATGGTATCTGGTTATCTTCACTCCATCATAGATTTTTAAAAAGTTAGCATCTAACATAAGGCTAACAAAGTTCATTTCTCATGTGTATATCCTCAACCATTAGCACATGCTGTGAGACTTTAATTTGACCAAGACAATAAGTTTTATTATTAGAATAAATTTTTAACAATCAGAATTCTAAGTAAAAATTTTCTGTACTTGTGTATTAGTCAGCCAAAGGGGTGCTAATGCAAAATACCAGAAAATGGTTGGTCTTTATAAAGGGTATTTATTTGGGTTAGAAGTTCACAGTTAATAGGCCATAAAGCTTAAGTTTCTTCCCTTACCAAAGTCCATTGCCATGTGTTGGAGCAAGACAGCTGCCAACATTTGCCAGGGTTCAGGCTTCTTGGGTTCCTCTCTTCCCGGGGCTTTGTTTCTCTCTGTGCTCAATGCATCTGTTTCCTCCACAAGGTCAGCTGTAGACTATGAGGCTCTCTAGGCTTTGCTTCTCTCCACAAAGCAAGCTATAAACTCTCAAGTGAACAGCTAGTCTCTATCCTGGGGCCTTCTCTCATTCCTCATGACCAAGCTCCTCCAACTGCTTGCCTCCCTGGCTCCAGCATCAAAACTCCAACATCAGAACTGATCTCTGTCTTTTGCCTTGCCTTTTATACTTGATTCCCCCACCCACCAAGGGCTTGGGCTCAATGCCCTACTGACATGGTCCAGTTAATGCTCTAATCATAACTAAATCCTGCCCAGATTAGCAGACCAGTTTACAAGTATAATCTAATATATATATACTTGTAATTCATAATTACATCAAACTGCCGAACTACTACAACTTGAAATCAAGTAAAAAAATTTTATGCATCAGATAGCTTAACATAGTATAATTATATAAATATATAGACATATATATAGACTAAAATATAGGATTAAGTCTGTATAATTTTCTTAATCCTTAAGGGCTATAACATATTCCACTTTGATAAAGAATAATTTCTATAACTTTCTCAGAATAAGCTAAATAACCCAAATAGAATAATAAAAATATAGTAATGTGCTCACTGATAGTGAAATTATCCCTTACTTCAGTGAAAGAATAAATATCATGTTCTGAGTGAGTGATGCATCTCTCTTTCAACTAGAGTCACTTTTCTGCACCAAAGTTTCCTCATAGTGTTTTTCATTTCTGCATTTCTTGGATATATATTAAGGGGTTCAACATGGGGGTTAAGAAAGTTAAAACCACAGTCATTTATTTATCAATGGGAAAGGTGGAATTGGGCCTTGCATACAGAAAGATACAGAGAAAAAAGAATAAAATAACCACAACAATATGGAATGCACAGGTGTAGAAGACTTTGTGCTTTCCTTCCAAACCATGTGTCCTCAAGGAGTGTAAGATGACTCCATAGGAGACCAGGAGGATTAAGAAGATGAAAGTGCAAATTGCACCTCCATTGGTTGTCATGGAGAGTCCAAGGAGGTAGGTATTGGTACAAGTAAGGTTTAATAAGGGGTACATATCACACAAAAAGTTATCAATGACATTAGGGCCACAGAAAGGGAGCAAATAGATAAAGAGAAATTGAACCAATGAGTGCAGAAAGCATCCAGCCCAGGCCACCAATAGCATAAGAACACACCCCCCACCCCAATTCATGATGACCAAATAATGCAAAGGTTAAGAGATGGCCACATATTGGTCATGGGCTATCACCACCAGAAGAATGACTTCAGCACCAGCAAATAAATGATCTATAAAGACTTGAGTCATGCAAGCCTGGAAAGAAATGGTCTTCCTCTCTTGCAGCAAGTCTACAATAATTTTGGGAGCAATGGCAATAGAATAGACAGCATCTATCAATGATAAATAGGCCAGAAAAAAGTATATGGGAGAACCCAAAGACTGGCTGGCCATTACTGTCGCTATGATGAACAGGTTGCCCACTGTCGTCACAATGTAGATGAGTAAGAGTGTGACAAAGAGAAGTTTTTGCTCCTCAGGATTCTGTGTCAGCCCCAACAAGAAGAACTTAGTCACATTTTTCCTGTTCTCCATGTGTTCTTCTAAAGAGATCAGAGCCTGCAAGCAAAAGGGTCAATAATGAATTTGAGAATATTGCAAGTTCTATCTATAAATGTGATGCTCTACTCAAGAATGTTTCCTCTACAGGGCCTCACACACAATAGCTTTTTAGAAAATAAGTGCTTGAAATCACCTCCCACAATTATCCATTCCTTTTCACAAATTTCTTGCTTCACCTTCAATGATGACATTTCAACATTTTTAACTGGATGGTACATGGGAGTAGAGACAGCTGTGAGATGACCAACTGAAGAAGAAAGCTGCTTCCTTCAGAGTGTCTCTCACAAAGACTGAATTTTGATATTATATCTCATTTCTTTTTTCTTGAAGGCTTTTTGGGATTCCAGGATGCACCATCAAAATAATTTCATCTTGTGTGACTTTTTAATATATAGTTATATAAAATTGTACTTAGTGCATGGAGCTCAAAATTATATGTTTACAGATGTGCTTTTCTGAGTTACTTTACTATGACCTCCTATAATATAGGAATAAATCACCTGCAGACATAAGAGGGAACCCAGCATTTTATGCATGCTTATTAAACTTCATTTAATTAAACTGAGTTTCAAAAAAAATCAGAGAGCAATTTAGCAGAGATAAAAATATTAAATTCTTTCCAGGTAAGAAAGTTCAACAAAAGTAATGTTTTGTTTGAAAATGCACACACAAATACATACATATAAACTGGATTGACATTTATTGTAACCTAATTTACGTGAGGAAAGAAACGGGTAATACAAATCAAGGTGGATGGGCACTGCATAGACATTTTCTCTAATTTTCAATATAGTTTAGAATATCTTATATCTAACTAATTCAGAGTCAATTTAGATTGTTAAAACAAAAATTTAGGAGAATCATGGCTTCATAGAAAGAACTCTGTACTAAAAATCTGGAAATATGTATGTAATTTTTAGCCCAGTCATCTTGGAAAATCTTGTCTCAACTTATATTACTTTTTGGAAATGTTATTATCTTCTTTCCAGATGTAGGAGATTCTGAATATTTGTTGAAATTTTGTCCTAAACCATATAACACTTTTACTGCTAGACCATTTTTAATATTAATCTGGGTGAAGTAGAATGTGCCACCTGTTGTTTAATTATTAAAGTAATCAACAGATATGACACCATTTTGTTCATATTATAAGTTCTTGTGTATCTGAATCTATGCTGAATATAAGACACTTTTGTTAGATTTAGGAAAGTAAATGAACTATTGGGCTTTTAAGATATGACCAGGGACAATTGTACGTGCAAATATATATTTTATGACATAATATGAGTGGAATTATTTTAAATGTGCTGTTATGATGTCTACATTTTTAGACGGTGATATATAAACGGCAGGAAATTATCCTATATTTGTGTTCTAAGCAAGGCAATCTGTATTTAAGCACCATAGGGAAAGTAAAAGTATGGATAGAAAGAGAATAAAGAAATAAATTGAAGAAAGTATGCTTTGAATTTAAGTAAAAAAGTTTACTTTTGGGCATCTGATTGAGTCGAGGATAGAGGAATTTCATCCTGAGCTGTCAAACAGGAGGTGATATGGAGGATAGCAACATCAGTCCCTATACTTGCCTCTCAGAATCTTTGTACTTCTGGGCCAAGGAAAAATGAGAAAATCTGATTCTAAACTTTAGAGTATATCAGTAGAAGAGATGAGCTGCCTAAATAGGGAGTCCCATCTTTGGGACTTCTGTAGCTAATTGCATAAATATAATAACATAACCTCACTTACAATTATGAAGCTGTACCTGCATTTACAATTGCAAGTAGATCCTCACAATTCATAGGAGTATTTATGAGATAATTTATGAGATAATTATGAGATAATTTATGAGATAATTTCCATTAGGAGGACCTCACTTATTGATTTATTGAGTACCTATAACACTTTATTATTTGTTTATAGCTGTATCTTCCATTTTAATTTGTGGTCTCTATCCAGATAGCAAACATATCTTATTAATAATTGTATCTCCAGAATATATGAATATGCCATATGCATTGTAAACACTCAGTAAATATTTGATTATTAACAAAGTTTTAGGAGCATAATTATTATGCTAAGCTATTGAAAACTATTTGACTCTTTGAATGATATAAAATTATATACTTTATCAATATTATATTTTATGAAAAAACAAATATATCTAATGTAAGCATTTACCAGATTCTTTAAATGTCTTAACATATTCAGTGAGAACAAGTAAGTCATTAAGGAACCCTCCAAAAATGTGAATCCTTTAGCAAGCATCCCACAATGACAATTAAAATAAGATAAATTAAGTAGCTCAACAATATACCAAAATCAACAACATAAGAGTGGGAAAACAAGCTACTATTATGGTATGCAAGTTGTAAAATACCAGGAAACACTTTCAGAAAGCAAGGTTTTGGAAATTATAGACTCTGCAATTTTAAGTTTTAATCCAGATCTTTTGGAAACATATAATCACAATCCATGCCTAATATGTCTCTATTTAATTCTCCTTAGAGTAAAAAATGTTTCCCATGAAAGCAATAGGATTTTGTTAAGTGACTGAGCACAGAAAAGTCATCTCAAAGTTTTTGAGATCTTAATAAAAACCTAGTCAGAATATTGTTCAAAAAATAAAGGATGAATTTTAAAGAAATACCACAATTTCCAAGTCAACTTCCTCAAAGTAAAGAAAAAGTGCTACCTTTCAATCTTGCAGGCAATTGATTGGACTCTTGAGACAAATGTAGAAAAGCAATAATCAGAAAGGGTGGATTGACCATCTTTTATACAGTCTTTGCCAGTTTTTTTTGTTTGTTTTTTTTTGTGTGTTTTTTTTTTGTTGTTGTTGTTGTTTTATTTGCAAGTCTGGATAAGAATTCCTACATAGTATAGTTATTGATAGCTCAGGTTCTAAATTCTGATTTGGAATTGGAATCTCAGAATTACTTTTACCAACTATGTTTCTTTGGGTAATTTACTCAATAACACTTCAACAATGAGAATTATCACAGCATATTTAATTCTTAAGGTAGTTTTAAGAATTAAATAGGAAAATGAAAATACAAGTTTTAGAAATTTGTCTGTCAAATAAAATGAAATAAATGAATGTGAGATATTGTTTACTATTATGTGTTTCCCCATGTAACTTTAGTGCTACATCTATACAATTAGTCGTACATGAATTTCCCCAAAATCCACTCTCCTCCTTAATTATATAAAAAAGCATTCCATGTGAGAAGGATGGATTGACTGAGCTGTTACTTAACGCAATTGTGGAATCTGGTTTTTACTTTATCATTCACATTACTGGGTAGAAATCTTTTGGTTATGTTCCTCCAGACTTCATTTCATCTTTTTAAATTTATCATAAAAACTAAATAAATCTATTGGGGGTAATGGAAAAGTGTTTTTCATGGTAGTGATAGCAGCGCAACATTGTGAACTTAAAAAAAGCAAACAAATTTAATGACAGGGATTTTTTTAAAAATATAAATTGGTCAATTTAAGGGATTAACTAGGTACATTATGTGATATTTTTAGTTTCATTCACAATATTATTAAGACCATGAAAATAAGAAAAAGCAAATGCAATTAGCCCAGATCTTGCATCTATCAAATTTAGTTCTATTTCTAAAGACTCTAAAATCCTCTTTCTAAAAATGATGTAAGCATACATTAATAACTTTAGAAAGTAACTAATTTCCATGTTTGTATTAAGCAGCCACTAATTTACACAACAAAATGTTATTTTGAAGACCATACATTTGTCATTTTATATTGTCATGTTATGATTTTATATTATATTATGATATGGTACGTTATGCTATATGTTTCCTTTATTTCAATATGTATGTAAACAACTCTAACATAAAGAAAACCTTTTCCACTGCATTTATTACAATAATATTCTATAAAATAGAGAAAATGAATGTATTATTTTATTCTCGGAATTTCAGGCATAAAACCTTTGCTGTCAAATGATAAACCCTGCTCTTAAGATAGACATATAATTCATTCCAAGTCTATTTTCACCTTTCATCATAACAGTGAAGAATTTAGCAAATATGTTATCTGGGTTTTCTTTTTCTCCTTCAGTCACTTTTTCCAAATCCAGTCTTCCTCAGTTTTATCTTTGGTCCTGAAAGATGACTGTTTCTTTTCTTTCTTTTTTTTTTAGCTTCCTGTAAAATGAAGATTGCCACTACAATGATCATGATATAACTATAGAGAAAAGATCAGAGAACACTCACTCACTGGATTTGGAAGTGCTTTATCACACACAGTTATATTTCAGAATGCTGAAGAAAATATGGCCATCTTCTCCAACTTTTATAAACAAGCTCAATTTTATAAGCAACCTTGGATTATAGAATTGTCCAGAATTCATTCCAAAGATGGAATCGACACAATCACTTCCAAAGGATGGTGTTACATGTAAAGAGACTACTTTGGAACAGTATTGACTCAATTAATTTTTTAAAGTTGGTTCCAATAATATACTGTTGGTATGATTCATGAATGTTCAAATTTGCGGTCTGTTTTTGAGACTACTTATTAAGAATCAAACAAATCTAAAACATCATTATTACTTTTAACTGACCAAATCAATGAATCACACCGTTAATGTCATTTTTAGTCAAAAGCGCAATGAGCCAGATAATAAAATAAAAGCATTTTGTTTTGGTTACTTTTTACAGCTTTCATATGGCTGTTATAATATGGTTTATATTAGTAATACAGTGGCTTTTATTTATATCTTGAAACTAACATAATGCCCAAGGAGAAATCTCCCAGGTAAGAAAGATATAACTAGGTACTTAATCAGTGTTGACTTAGAAAACCCTTCAGAGAGCTGTTGAAACTGTTTATTGCCAAGACTATTTGCTCCTAATTAAATTCACTGAGGAACCGTCACCTAGAGAACTGAGACCTTCCACTTGATACTTCAAATGAATTTTATATTTTCAAAGTCTTCCTCTGGCCAATCACTGTAGGAGAATTAAGGGGAAATACAGCAGTGTAACAACAAAGAAAAATGACTTATTGAGACCAAAGATTTAAGATTGCATGACAAAGAATATTTTATTTTCAGTTAATCAACATCTATTTGAAATTCTCAAAACCAAGAGGGCAAAAAGTGAATAGAAAAATTTAAGGCTTTGGGCATGACAAAAGTACTTAATAGACAAGTATGGCACAGGACCATTGCTAACCAACCTCCAAAATGTTTCAATCCAACTCACATAATATTCATATACCAAATTCCAATTAAGAAGGTTTGTCAGAAAGAAAGGAAATTTCTTAAAAGTAATACATCAATAGGCATTTGGACTTAAAATTTTAGAGAGAAAATTGCTTATAATATGAGAAAAAAACATAAAACATAAATCCAGAAATATTTGGTACTTAATTTCAGATTCCTTTCATATAACAGTGGCAGATCCTTAAATCTGAATCTCTTCACTCGTCCTCTAAAAACTGTACTGTGCAAAACAACAGGCACATAAAATCACAAATAAGTATTACACTCAGAATAACTAAGACCCAAAGAATACTATGAACTTTAAATTCTCTCCAAATAGAGAAAAAAAACAACAACAAATCCAAACACCAAATCCTAGCAAAAATCTCTGGAATTTATTGTACTTACCTGAAGGATGAGACAAGGAAGCCTGAAGAGACTGTGGAGAAGAGGAGAAGGAACCAGAAAGCTCAAGGGAAATAAATAACAACCAGAATCACATATAGAAGAATAAGTCACACTAATTTTAAAATCACTGCAAAGAAAAGTCTGACTGAGATTTGGTAAGTCACAGATTTAGTACAAGAAAATAGTTTGAAATTATGTAGAACCTAAGGCGGCATGGAAAATAAAAAAATAAAAAATAATGTTTCTTATTGGGGAGGTTAGCATGAATACAAACAGAAAGGTACTTTGGGGAGACTTGGTGGCAGAAGAAAAGAAGGAAGCTTGGCAAATATGGATAACCTAAACTTAGTCATAGTGTAACTATCAAATTAATGTTGAGGTAAATTCAACAAAAGAAATGGGAGATACTCTGCAATATTTTAAAGTAGTAAAAGTCAAATAAGACCTGAAGAACCATTTCAGGTTAAAATAAAATAGACACAGCAATTAAATGTAATATATGATTGTAGATTTTATCCTAGGCCAAAATAAATCTTACATTAAACATTATATGAATAGTTGCTGAAATATGAATATGGACATATATTGGGGAATAGTGTCATATGAATATTTCTGAATGTGATAATTCTATGTATTCATGCAGAAAAAAATTCTCTGATCTTAGGATATACCCACTCAAGTACGTGTCATGATGTCTGATTCAAATGACTCAGAATAGCCTAAAATATCTTTAAAAAGAAAACCCTATTTTCCACCTTACTACAAACTATAGTAGTCAAGACAGTTCAATACTGGCATAAGGCTAGACATATCAATGGGATATGCTGCAGAGTCTGGAAATACACCCTTGCATTTATCATTAATTCATGTTTGACAGAGATGTCATGAATAGTCAATTGGGGAAAGAATAGACTTTTCAAAAAGAAATACTAGAAAAATTGGATATCTACATTTATAAAAATAAAGTAAAATCCCTACCTCAAACCATATACAAAATTAATCCAAATGGAGCAAAGACTTACATGTGAGAGTTCAACCTATAAAACACTTAGTAAAACAGAGGGGTAAAACTACAATAATAACACCATACACAGATGCACAAAACTGCTTTTATTCATTGATTGCCATGAAATCCACCCTAATGTTGCCTCTGTCCAACAAACCCATTTTACAGCAAAGTAATGGATTCATGGTCTCTTCCCATGTTCCCCATTACCTAGAAGCATGTTACATGATAAAATGATGGGATGGATTCTGTGACAGCATTGCCTGGAAGATAAGAGACAAGGAAGAACAACACTGGTTTTCTATCCTACAAGATGTGGTGTATACTTAAAGCAAGAGCTATACTTAATCCAAGAAGAGGTCTCCTGTATTCAGAATGAAAAAATGTTAACCAAATGTAAAGATCAGAGTGACCTTTTACAATATGACACTTAATATTATGATAACCCACTTAAGGTATTTTTAATTGTGCTTTCGAAAGTTGAAACATGATATGTGTGGAAGCCCTGGGGCCCACAGAAGGAATTCTTCTACCAATGAATAAAGTAACTATTCCTTTAAATTAAAAAAAAAAAGAAAAACAAAACAAAATAAACAAAAAATAAACTCTCCCATGATTATTTGGGTTTAATGCATGCTGATGAGATTACTGTACTAAATTGCGTTCTACATCCTAAATAACAAAAGGAAACTGGATTGCTTCATACAAATGAAGTCATAGGACTAACTTGGTCTGAAATCTCATATAAGTCCTATGCATAGTAGAGGACAATAAGAAACTGAGGAAAACTAATTTTATAAAAAAGAAACAATATTGATTTGAACCCTATTCAAGTCAATGGGAATGAAGATTTGCATTATACAACTTAGTAAAATATAAGGACCAGTCAAGGAACTGGCAGAAAGCAAAAGGAACAAGAAATGGATGGTTGATAATCAAACATTATTATAATCTTAGGTGATGTAAAAAGGAATTAAAAATTAGAGTTCCTAAGGCTAAGAGATTTAAAATAGAGTCAGAAGGTCATTCTGGTGGTTACTGTCATGCAAGTATCAGCCAGATTTTACAAACTGCCAAAGTTATGCATAACCATAATCAACAATGTTCCTCAAAACCATAAGGACATCTGGAAACCAGAAACAAACCACATGATAAGGAATTCAGTAAACTATCTAACCTGAAGGACATTTGGGGCATCCCAAATATCCACAATTCACAAACAACTTAAATATTTTTCTTTTTCTTTAAAAACCTTTGCCTGAAATTATTTGGATTTCTATCTGAATCTGTGCTCCCTAAATTGCAACTTTAAGATCTCAAATAAATGTCTTTCCTGTTTTGTAGCTTTGCTTTTTATTTCTCAGATGACAGTCCTATGACAAGCTTTAGGAGCTTGGTCTCAGCAGGTATTTTATTTTATGTAATCATTTATCTACTCCTCCCTCACTGAACACATATATGAGGTTGAATATACCTTAATTCCCACCTAATCTGGAAATTCAAATCACTTGTCTTCTTTGTGATCACATTTCAAATAGTCCAATTCTTATTACAGGCTTTCAATTACTTCCATTCTCTTTTGCTTGTTTCACTTGTTTATGTTTCTTGTGCTGAGACAGCATTTTTTATTAATAGATAGATATGCTAGATAGATGTCAGATAGATAGATAGATAGATAGATAGATAGATCTCTAAATTAAAGAAAAAATATATAAAAGTCATTATCACCATTCCTGCAACTGGCTACAAGGCCAAAGCCGGTATTCATGAATTATTTTCTCTACTATTATTTCATGCTCTCTTCCCCTTAATTTCAGTTCAGTATCAATTAAGTAATTGTTTCTACAATAAAAGAATTGCTAGTTTTCCAACAGGGGACTTTCTTTACATCAAAAATCTAAGGACTTTAACTGTTATTTCATAACATGTCTTACCATAGGCCCATTTGACAATCTTAGTCTCCACATATATTGAGTTTAATATGGGATTTTCTGGGTCCTTAGGGCAATAGATAGAAGAGACACACAAAAGTCCATCTGTACTAGCTTAACATCTTTATCATGTGAAGGGTCCCCCTAAAAGATGACAGTTTTTACCTTAGCTAATAAATGCATTAAATCCAGCAGTCCTAAATGTAATATGAATTAATCATAAAACTTAAGAAGTATATCTAAACACTGTGCCTTTTGTATTGGTAAGTGGCAAAATATGTAGAACATTTTCCTTGATTTGGACAACTATGCCAAAAAGTCCCTGACTTCAATATCTTCAGAAATTTTAATGAAGAAGTACTTTATTTTCATGAAATTTCTTTCAAATAATGCATTTGATACTTCATTTTCATGCCATTCAGATTTCACCAACATGATGTTATCAGTGTGTGGACAAACCATCATCCTTTGGGATGGCTGACTTGGTCAAGGTTTCTGTGGACTAAATTATGACTCAGCTCTAGAAAACAATAGAAACATAGGATATATGTCTCTATCTTACTTTCAGGTGAATGCAAAGAATTTCTGATGCTTTCTGCTTATCTGAATAAGGCATAAGTATTTATTTGATCAGATAATGCCTTTAACAGTCACAAAACTGAAATTATATGTTCCAATAAGAAGAATACATTGAAAATTGCATCTCATGTATATATCACTTCAAAATATACAACAATCCACAGAAATTTTCTGTCACAAACATCTATTGTTAAACTAGAAAAGAAATGTAAATATTATATTTATCTTCTGGAAAACCAAGACTGGCTTGTTTTGCACCAAATCTCCCAATAATAACAACAAGAAGACTATTAAAAAAAAAAAACAAAAAACTGCACCCATATAAAATGCATGTGCTTAAAAGCATTAGATAAATACAAGTAATCAAAAGATCTCTGGGGCTGGTATGTTGTAAAGAAGGGAAGCCAGAGAGCTAAGCTGTGCACTTGTGGTCTCTTTTCTTTAAAGGCATGTGCTAATTACACATACCACAAATGAAGGCCTAAAAATCTAAATGGAACTTTCTATGAGCCCTATACTCTGGGGAGCAACAAATAGAATTCATTTTCTACCAAGGTGGATAAGACTTTTTAAAAACCCAGGTTTTAGTTTGTGACCACAAAGGGCTTTACTTGAAGTAAAGATTAATAGAAAGTAAGTAGTGCTCAAGGGAATTCAAACACAGGTTGAATAATCCAATTCCTTGATTGAATTAAAGTATCTGGGATATTTATTTCATCAAAGTTAGCTGCCAGTAAGAAACAAAAGTAAAATAATAAAGTGGAGCTCCACCTCCCACTTTATGATTTCAATTTTGTTTCTTACTGGCAGCTAAATTTGATGAAATAATGTGAAAAATTTGATTTTTACCCACAATAAAAAAAATCATAAAGTGGATGAAATCATCAAAAATATTGAATTAGCTCTACAAAATTTAAAATGTAAAATCTGTCAAGCAAACAAAATTAACAAAGCATGGGAGAAGGTATGTTTTGATTAAAAAGCAAGAGCAATAGAAACATATGCATAGATGATTCAAATAATGAAAAAAAAAAAGCTATTTAAAACAAATGTATTGTGTTCCAATAATTAAAACACAAAAATGGCTAACTTTACTGAAAGAAATTTTAAAATGAAAATATATAATGGTTCTAATTAAGAAGTAAATTGTTGGATTTAAAAACACTTTGACACAGTTGAAGAGAAACTTAGTAAATTGAAAGAAAGTATAAAAGAAAATATGCAGACCTAAGCAGAGAGAAATAAAAGGATGGACAATATAGAATGTAGCATAAAATGGCTTAAGGGGCACAGTGCAAAGCTCTAATATATAGTTAATTTACTAACAGTTCCATAAAGAGAAGATAAATTCTCACTGTCCTGATTTTGTGATAATAGGGATAGACTAAACATTCACTATATTAGAAACGAAGCATGTGTCCCCTGTTGGAGAAGATGCTGAGAGTCAGAGCATAAAGGGTTAAGCATCCAAAAAGCATGTTTGCTGGTAGAGAGCAAATGTCTCCAAGGACACTGCATACTGCAGATATCAGTGGGAGGAGGCAGAGCAGAATGAACTCCCCACACAGATGTTATTGTCTAAGTTCCCAGGAAAGTTTGTCTGGGAACTTACAAACAGGTAGCATTCTCACACACCAAGCTGAGAACCTAGTGAAGAACTCCCTACTTTTGTTTTCAGCTTTGTAGTATAAAAAGTAGCTTCAATCTAAATAAACTTGCCTGCATTCCTCATGGAGTGAGGTCCCCTGATCCCAATCTTTCTTTGGATCGTTCCCGGCACCGTCAAACTCCACGTTGATTTACAACAGTCCCCAGACTTAGTTTTTCTCCCTAGGTCTGGTTTTCAGAATGCTGGTGATAAACCAAGCCTGATTTATTATATTACAATCCTGTATGGGAAATGACTGTAACTCTAGGATTATTTGGTCAACCTTAAGAGATACAGCAGGGGGGAAGATGTGGCTCAAAAGGTTGGGCATCCATCTCCCATGTGGAGGGATCTGGGTTCGATCCCAGGACCTCCCAGTAAAAATTAAAAAAAGAAAAATATAGAAAACATGTGGGCTGCAAGGTCCCATGCATAGGTAAGCCATTGGGCTCTGCAAGCAGGTGAGCCTCCCAGGCCCTGCACATGGGTGTGCCTTCAGGCCCCATGCACAGGTTCATTTCCAGGCCCCATGAGCAGGTGAGTCCCCAGGCCCTGCCAAGCAAGCACTGGCCAGATTGTTATCAGTAGGGTATTTTGAGTATTTAAATCATAAGTCAATTGATTGCATCTAGGCTGATCAGTGAAGACTCATCCAACCAGTTGAAGGACTTAAAGGGATAACTCATAATTTCAGCAGTCAGAAAGAGTTTCTATCTTTAATTCAGTCTGCCAGCTTCTGCTGGGGCATACACTGAAATCTTCATTGAAGTACCATCTTGCAACCTACTCTACTGAATTCAGATTTCTCAAGTCCCATGGTCATATGAACCAAATTCTATAATAAATATATCCTGTTGGTTCTGTTTCTCTGAGAACTCTGGCTAATACAGTATGGCAGCAACAGCCAAAAGTAGACAATTGCTAAACTACTGTCTCACTCAAGGGTGGCAATCAAAGATTGAGGGGAAGAAAAATCTTCCCAGTGGGCAGTATTTTGAGCAGTAAATCAGGTTTTCCACTTCATATGCAATTACCATGAATTATGGATCACCACTGACTCATGGAGCATGTTAAATAAGCTTGATAAGCCATTAAATGTTTCAGACAGAAAAAATGGAAAAAAATTATGGTAAAGCAGTCTGAAAGTGTGTAGGTGGATGGTTCTCACTAAATGGGCACCAAATGCAACAGTGATTATTTTCCATGTAAGTGAAAAGAGAATTCATAGCATAGCAGTCTCTCAAAAAGCTCATCAGAAAGATCTGTCTTGTGGATATTAGTCAGCTTAATTCACCAACCACATTTGTGTACCTATTTACTGAATGGCCACTGTTGCAGAGATAAACAGTATACATGGGCACAATGAATACCATAATCTACCTTTCACCAACTTGTTACCTTTCACCTGATCTGTCTGCTGTCACTTCTGAATGTTCAAAATGCTTTAATACCTAATATGGCACCATTATTTCAGAAAACTAACCAATTACCCAATAGTAGTTTACTGCATTGAAACCCCTCAGACTGGAGTTGACAGCACTTTTTTTCCTTTTATACTGGGTATGTACTTGTCTTTTCTACCTGCAATCCATTGTCCATTGCCCATTATATCCCACTCATGATCATCTCTGATCAGGGGACACATTTTATGGTAAAAAAGTAAAACAAATGGCACACCACCATAGAAGTCATTGGCATAACTATAGTCCACATCACCTAGAAGCAATTGGCTTGATTTAATGTAATGGTACATACTGTTACCCAAGTAGGCCTGATCAGTATACCCAACCTACAAAGTCCTAACCAATCAGTCAAGTTTCTGGGAATAACCATTAAAGACATCAGGTCATGACCATTAAAGATGTTCCACAAATATTACTAAATAAATTACTATCCTTTCTATATTCTAGTTATTTAGAGATGACACTGACTCTAAGAGATTTAGAATGGGTAATTGCCTATGCAGTGCCATTGGAAGCCCATAATCCTAATGTTCAGATGACTTCTGAAGTGTTTGCTATAGGAACATATGCAGAATAGAGATTCTGGCAAAAGTCTAATACTGTCACCCAGTGATAAATACTGGGATTGGGTATTCAATGATTCACTGATACAGTGACTAGATGCAGACCATTTGAAACACAACTACTGGCAGGTCATTGAACTTTCATAGAGGCACAACTCAGGGTGATAACAAGTGCCCTTTATGCCATGGATGATATCAGAGAATCATATACAATATGATAGAGCAGAGTAACACGGCTCCTTAATAAAATGGAAATAGTATTACAGAACAACCATGTTAGGTGACTCAGAATAAGTATAGCATATTCATAAGCATAACATTCAGAGAAAATATAACTTCTGGCAGAGTATTCTCCAACTGTTGCTAAGTGATATGAATCAATTGTTCATTTCCTGCTAAAGAAAAACAAGATACCTGATTTCTCAATGGACGTTCCCAATTTGAAGGATTTGATTCAACATGGAAATCTGCTGAATTTCACTCTCTGGATGGTAAAATCTTGGTCAAAGTAGGCCATGTTAAATCCACTCAAAAGCCAGATGTATGAGCAGCAAAATTAGCAGGGCAAGGAACAATTGGTTCTCAACCTCATAGCAATGTTTGTATATTTATAGATATATGCATTGTGGTTCACAGCCTCATTATTTGGTCAGGCAAGCAAGCCATACTGAATGGACAGTGAATAAATACAGCACAAGAGAATGTTGTTATATGTTATATGAATATTCTAAGGGTAAATGAAAGTGGGTCATGTAGATCCCACCAAATAACTCAGGAATAGACTCAATAAAGGAATAGAATACTTTTGGCCTTCTCTGTGGATATGGTGACTAGGATATATAAGATGAATGAAATACAATGACGGGCAGAATACCATGTTCCACTAGGCCAACCAAAGCTATTAATGTGGAAGAGCATGCTGAATAACAATGGCAGAAAGCTACTTAAAATAACTTTAAGTAGGATTCCCCAAGGCCAAGGACCAACAGGGACTATGTATTTAGATAAAAAAGAACCATTAGCCACAATTCCTGGTGGTTTCGAATAGAATTATAATGAAATAGACTTCAATTCCAGTTTGGCCTCATTTCCTCTGTTATCCAAGTCACAAAAGAAAGCATTGTCATGCAACTGGAACAATATATTGTATACTAAAGTGCCCCTCTATATTATTTGTATATTCCTTAAGGGAACTATGTACTAAAGTGGGTTCTATGGGAAATAGAGTTTAAGCACAATAACAAGAAATCTTATAAGGTTGAATAGTTAAGAATCACACAGAAGTTGACAAAGAAGCTAGAGATGGAGAGAGGAATACCAGAAATGAACAGTTCTCAGAAAAGAAGTTTTGAAATCTGCATTGAAACTCCCCTCAAATACTTAGCTGATTATTGAATTGCACATGGACAGGGTGAGACTACAAGCAGCTCAGGAAAAATATGCTGAGAAGCTGAAAGAGGTGAGCAGAAATTTCAGCAGTGTCTTAGTGCAGATGTATAGAAAAAGTATGAAGTTCAAATTCTGCAAGGTTGGAGTGACTTATTAAATGCTTCAGAATTTCCATTGAAACCCAAGAAAGTCACATGCCTCAAGATTATGGCCTACATCTAAGAATTAAGGACTGTGTTATAAAGACACACATCAAAACTAAAATAAACTCACCCTAACAAAACCTAAAGTTCAAACCTCTTAGGGATAAAGGATATCTACCAATAATTTAACTGCCTGCCAGAACAAAACTCAGTATCCTCAGAAAAAGACAACAGAATACAGAATCTCTGAAATGCATAATTCCTAAATCCTGTGCAAAGTCTCTTAAAAATACACTACACATACAAATAAAGGAGAAAAATATGACCTGTAATCAAGAGAAAGAAAAAGTCAATAGAATCAGACTGAGATGACTCATATATTATAATTAATAGACGAGTTCTTAAAAATAACTATGAAAATTATGTTTAAAAATCTAGAGGAAAAAGATAAATATAATAAATGAAAAGATTAAGACTGTTGGAAACTCTCAAGAAGAACCAAATGTAAATTCCATAACTAAAACCACATTCTGAAATTAAAATTTCATTGGATAGAGGTGGCAGCAGAGTGAACATCATAAAAGAAAGAATCAGTGAACTTGAACACCAGTTAATAGAAATTCTTCTGAATAAAGTAGAGAGAAAAATATTTTAAATGAACAAACTCTCAATGACTTATGCAATAGTATCAATCATTCTAAAATTCATTTGTGAACTCCCAGAAGGAGAGGAAAGAGATATAGGAGCAGAAAATATATTTGAAGACATATTGACCCCCAATTTTTCCATGTTTCATCCAAATTGTAAGTTTATTGTTCAAAAAATCTCAGCAAAAATCAAGGAAGATATACACAAAGAAATCACACATAGACAATTTGATAGCATTCCAAGACAAGGAGAAAACATTAAAATTAGGCCAACGGTGATAAAAACACATTACATACAAAGAAACATTGATACAGAAATGGAACGGCATCTATATTATGCTGAAAGAAAAAAAAAAATTATCATCCTAGAAACAACAAAAGTCATTCTTTCACAGTGAAAACAAAATAAAGACTTTTTTTGAAAAATTATGGCTGAAAGAAATCTTAGCCAACAGAGGTACAAGAAATACAAAAGATATTCTTCAGTTTGAAGGAAAATACTATCATTCTGAAATTAGGATTTATATGAAAAATGAAGAAAATGGAAAAGATAAATATATGGTAAATAGAAGCTATTTTTCTTTCCTAAATAATTTTTTTAACTACTCTTTAAAGCCAAATTGATAGCATTATATTCAAAGGTTATAGCATATGTGGCAGTAAAATATATGTAAGTTTTTTATAAAGTGTAATGAGGTATAATTGGAATTATAATTTCAATATATTTTTAATTTATATATATAAGTGATTTAATATTAATTTTTAAATGTTGTTATGTTAAGGATGTATAATGTAGTGTGGAGGTTAATTTAATGTGTTAACTTGACTAGTTTATTGTGTCCAGTTATTTGGTCAACAAATACTGTCCTGATAGTTACTGTGAGGGCATTTTGCACTTGGATTTCCATCTGCAATCCATCAATTATTATCTATTACTGAGTTTATCTACTACCAACAAAGGAGGTTGCCCTCAACAATGTAGAGAATATCTTCTTCAAATCAATTGGAGGTCTTAAAAGCCAGAACTGAGGATTTTAGAAATAGGAAAAGAAGAATTTCTGCTTCAACTTCAGTCATACAGCTTCACCTGGGAATTTCAGGCTCAACTTCAACATCATACTTGATGGAGTTTCCAGCTTTCAGCTTTCCCTGTGGAGTTTGTACTGGCAGGTCTTCAGAATCACCCTAAAGGAGTTTTCAGTTTTTGCTCTGCCTTATACAATTTTGACTTGCCAGCCCCCAGAATAAAAATGAGCTATTAAAATAATATCACAAAAGAGTATAAAACAAATACTAATAAAAGTGATATAATGAGACATTTTAAAAAACTGCATTGAATGGGAAGAAGCCAGGAAAGTAGATATAAAGATATGAAACACAGTGGGAAAAATAGAAAAAAATATAAGAAAATGATATAACAAAGTCCAGTGATATCAATAATGACATGAAATGTAAGGAACTAAATATTTTACTTAAAAGACAGATATTGTAAACTTGTTTAAATGTAGGACTTTAAGTGATATTTATAAGAGACAAGTTTTATTTATAAGATTAGGAGGTTTGAAAGTAAAAGAATGGAAAATATATACAATATAAGCACTAAAATATAAAGATGAAGTAGATGTATTAATAATAAATAAGTAGGGTACAACTTGAAGAGGTTATTACACAATGGTAAATATTTTGTTTTCTAAGAAGATATAATAATTCTAAGTATGCATGCATTCAATAACTGAGTTTCAATAAACATGAAACAAAATTGAGACTACAATAAGCAAAAATGGTCAAATTTACAAATAGATGAAATAAATAATTACAGAATATATTTGAAGAAAATTATCATTCAAGATGACCTAATTTAACATTTACAGAATGCTACACCCATCAAGCACAGAATATACCTTTTCAATTGCACATTGAACAGTCATAATAGACCATATTATGAAACAAGACCTAATTAATTTCAAATAATAGAGTATGTCCTCTTACTACAATAGAATTAAATTACAAATCAATAACAATAAGAGTCCATGGTAGGCAAGTTTAAAGATGACTTTGAGTGATTCCCAACTCCTGGTATTCATGTCTTTGTGTGATCCTCTGTCCTTGAGAGTGGGTTGGACCTAGTGGTTACTAATAAGTAGTATATGGATAAAATATTGGGATGTCAATTCTGTGATTAAGTTATAAAAGACTATGATTTCTGAATCAGTACCTTTCACGCTCTGGCTGTCCTTCCATGTTTTCTGTGATGAAGCAAATTGGGAAAGCCCACATGGCAAAGAACTGAAGGTGACATTCAGCCAACCAACAGTGAGCACAGGAGTCCCTTGGTCTAACAGCCCATAAGAAACTGAATCCTGCCATTGACCATGTCAGTTAGTTGGGAAGTGCAACTTTAGTCATTTCTTCAAATGAGAATGGAACAGAAAACATATTTGAAGAAATACTGTAGTCTGAGCTGATACCTTGATTACAGTTCCTTAAGAAGGGGAACCTGCTAAGCTATGCCCAGTTTTTGGACCTAGAGAACATAGAGATAATAAATTGTACTGCTACAAGTCACTAAGTTTTGAGATTATTTGTTATGCAGAAGTAGATATTTATTATATATATCTATAAAATTTTCCAAACATTTGAAAACTTAGCAATAAAAATTTAAGGAGCCATTAATCACAGAAGAAATCATGAGATACATATGCAAATATTTAGAACTAAACACTAACTAAAATATATCAAAATATGTGGATATAACCAAAGCAGTGGTTACAGGTAAATTTATAGCTTAAATGCTTACATTAAAAATAAATGTTTAAAACAACTATTTAAGTTTTTACCTTAAAACTAGAATAAGAAGAGAAATTTAATGTCAAAGTATGAAGAATAAAGTTTATAATAAAATCAAGATCAAGGATTAATAAAATACAAAACATGAAACAAAGTAAAAAATCCAAGTTATATATTTGGTATAGAAAAGGTATTTATTAGGTAATAAAATTGACAAACCTCTAGAAAATATGATCCAGAGTAAAATCCAAATGACAAGTACCAGGAATATAAGATGAATATCACTACAGATCCTTCAGATATTAACAGTATTCTCTTTTTGAGATATAGAAAATTGTATTGTCCAAAAATGGATGCAACAAAATCTTCCATCAGATATTCTGTTCTATAATATGACTTCACCCACTCCCCCACCAAGTGTTTTGTCTATTTCTCCACTATCTCAAAGATAGCCAGACCCTGTGACTAATTTTACCAGTAGAAGTTTGTGGGCATGTCACTGTCACAGTTCTGAATGTAGCCCTTATCTGGCCTGATATCTTCAATATTCCAACACTAGAAGCCCTGCACTTAATGTAAGAAGTCTATCCTGCTGGAGAAATCTTGTGAAGACATCTTGCATCTAAATGGAAAGAGAGAGGGACCCAGAGGATCCCTTCCAGCTATCACTTCTGAGACTCCATGAATGGGAATTAGGCTGTGTTGGACCCTTTAGACAAGCCAAGTAATCAGTTGAAAACACAAATTGACTGCAGTCCAAGATACATGAAGCAGAAGAAATTCAGACCTTGCCAAGCCCTGCCTGAATTTCTGTCTCACAAAAGCTTGAGACAATATAAAATGGTTGTTGTAAAGTCACAAAAATTTGTAGTCATATATCATTGTGATGGTTGAGCTCATGTGCCAAATTGGCCAGGTAATGGTGCTCAGTTGTTTGGCAAAAGAAGCAAAGGACTGATTGCTATTGTGAGGGCATTTAATGGACTTAAGCCATTAGTTAGTTGATTGCATCTATGACTAATTACATCTACAACAACTGAGGATATTGCATTTAACAATGAGAGGTATCTCATCTAATCAGTTGAAGGCCTTAAAGGAGAAGTGATGATTTCAGCAAGTCAGAAGAGTAAATTCCCATCTCTATTTTGGCCAGCTATTTTTCCTTGATAATTCATTGAAAATCTTCATCAGACTTCCCAGTTTGCAACCTGCCCTACAGAATTGGATAGGTACAGGGCCATCATCACGTGAGTCAATTTTATAAATTCTCATAATATTTACAGATCTCTCCTGTTGGTTTTGAGAGAACCCTGACTAATACAATCATGTAGGAAAACGTATACTGAACAATAATTGGAAATTCAAAATGATTTCCAATTATTTATCTATTGATAAAGCAGTCACTGTATTCTACACTGTCATAATACCCTTGTTAAATCCCTTAATTTTTACATTTAGAAATGACCAGATGAAAAGTGCTATAAGGAAGCTGTGCAATAGGAAAGTTATTTTAGCATACAAATAAATGTCTTTGGAGCCCAGGAATATTTCAACTGAGGAAAGGAACAAACAATATTTGGGATGATCTCCACAAAAAATATTTATAAGAGAAAGAAAAATCTAATCATAACAACTCATAGTTTCTGCACTGATGGAAGCAAAATTAAATACAAGAAATGGGGGAAATCCTAACTAAAACCATTTATGCATTTTTGTGAAATTGTCCCAAATGTGGCTAAACTTTTTGGCTTCATCCATGTGGATGGATTCATAGATTTTTCCTGTAATAAAAAAATAAAATAATTTTAACAATATACTTATATTTAGGAAAAAAATCTTTACAATAATCCAAAGAGGTGGACACTACAATTATCCACATTTTTACATGAGGAACCTGACAGAAAGGGGAATATAACAAAACAGAAGCATTTTCTTACTAATTTCACAGCCATGCTCTTAACTGCTCTGAGAAATGCCAGGCAATGATGATACAAATGTCAAAGAATGATAATAGCAACAATTTATTAAGCCAGATACGGTGCTAGGCACAATGAACATTATTTCATTCTCTGTAGATATAAATCTAATATTTTTCAGTAATAACTGCTTATATTATATATCAAAATTCAATATCATTCATTGCCTACAATATCATGGAAACTAACTGCAATTTTGGGCTATACAAACAATAGACTTTTAATCTCTGATTTTTACGTCATCAAGGTTATGCCTCTGGGCTTCAGAAACATCTTTCATTGCTCATATAAATAATTTAAAATTTATAACCCTGAAGATAGACTCAAATCAAATAATATTTGGATGTCAAGAAAAAGAGGTATTTGTGAAATATACAGTCATATTCTAATAATACTTGTCAACTAGATACAATTATTTTTGAAAGGTAGCACAATGGGTGGTACGCAATAAATGCATAATGAGTATATAAAAGCATAAATCAGACACATAATTTAGATAAATATAAGCAAAAAATAGATTTGAATGCTAGCAAATTGTTTCTTTGATTCAGATTCTAAGAAAAAATTTAGCTAGAATTTGTGGGGGAATCACAATATTATTTTCTCTTGTTTAAGTTCAAGAATGAGGGAAAAAAATTGAAACAAATATTCCCAGTGTATAAGCACTGGTATTACCTTAGTATTCTCCCTGCCATCAGCATAGTGTCATTTTATTATGAATGTAGACTATTCATGCTATGTTTCTCTGTTAATTAGTTTACTTTTTGGAAACATTTGATATTATATGTTGCTTTGTAAAAATCATATGCTTGTCTACACCCAAATCGAGTTTAAGTGAGCATATTTCATTGCTTCCTACTTTTCTTTCCTTCTTTTTTTTCCTTCATTGCACTTTTGTTGAATGTAATATTTGGGGCGAAGTTCCAAAAGGGCCAGTATTTCCCAATTTATCTGAGGTCATAATAGAACATCAACAAAATAGTATTTGGGATTTCAGTTTCTCACCCTTATCATTAAGATTCACTATCTCCCATCATCAATATTTATTGAGCATTTACAGTGTACTAGGCATAACAGAGCAAACAGAAAACATTGTTCCTGCTCTTGAGGAGATTACATTCTAAAAGAAAAATACACCTCTTTTAAAATGGTGTTTTTGTTTGGTGTTTTCTGCAAAATACTAAGAAAATAGGCTGTAGGGTGAACTTTGGGTATAACTTAGCCCCATCTTTATTCAGAGAATAGAGGAAGAGAAAGAATTTAAAGGTAGACAATAATAGACCATTCAAGACAGTAGGGCTTAAAGGGGGATAGAGAAACACAATCTCATCAACTAAGGAGAGATTTCTTGCAGTAAATAGGATGAGGGAAATAGTTTGTGGAATGCAAGCAAAGGAAGAAGCGCAGTATCTTAAACATTGAGTGGAGCCAGAAATACCATGTGACCTTTTTCCAAGTATATGGCCACCAAGTAGGAATGGTTGATGATGAGACAGAAGTCTAAGAAAAGGAAGATAATCCGGTGCACCTGAGAAATAGAAAGAATAAAGGATCAAAATCAAAGGCAGCCTACAAGAGTATCAAGAAATTTTTAAAAACAAAAAGTAGAAGCACAAAACTTACAGTTAATGCTACCCAACATGATGGGTCAAGAACATTTTGGCTTGTGGATTCCTAAGTTAGAAAATGCCATATACCAAAAATTTTAATGGAACACATTACTTTTATCCAATGGACAGCACCTCCAATAGAGATTGATTTTTTTGTGTGTTGGGAAGGAGGGTGGGAAAGGAGAATGGATATGGGTAGAAACAGTAGTTACAGGGGTAGTATTTTTGTCATTATGACAAACTTTGTATTTCAACTTGGCAAAAGCCCATTATCTGCCAAAAGGGAATAAGGAATAAATTTCCAAAGTATACAATTTCTTTTAGAGAAGTTTCTGAACAAAAGACTATTTTACATGAAAAGCTGTACAGAAAGTATTTGAAAATCCATTCATAAAACTTTTATTCCACTTACATCGACTTAATACATATATCCTTTTTTCAAACAATTTATTGAAGTATATCATTCATACATGAACACACAAAAACTATAAATGTTCAGTAAACATTATGAACTTACAAAACAAAGATGCATAACATCATACAGGGCTCTTTATTTATTCATTAACAAACAAATAGTTTGAGCCCAAACAGAGTACAAGGTGCTGTGACAATTTCTGGGATAAAATAGTGAATAAAGAGAGACTCAGGTCCTGACATACTGCAGATCTTCAGAGAGGGTGTGATCCATTGGGAGAATCCAGAATATGGCAGAAATTACAACATGTGGTGTGCTATGAGTGAAATCAAATGGGAGAACCAGCAAAGGCCAGGAAAGGGTCAGAAAAGGTCTCCTCAATGAAAGATATAAAAATAGGGGCATGCAGGATGAAAAGGATTCCAAAGCATTAATAGGGATAAGATTGGGGAAGGGGATCTTAGGAGTGGGAGTATATTACAAACACCAATAGATCAAAAAAGTATAACATAACTAGAAAATTTTGACCTGTAGTTAACCATTCATTCAAAAACTATTTTGGACACATATTTTGTGCAAAGTACTGTGTTGGGCACTGTGAGTGTAACAGTACGAATAACAAGACAAAAACCTGGAGAGACATGAACATAGAAGATAAAAATGAGTCTTCTAGTTGGGTTAAGGATTGATGCCAAGGACAATGGGGGAAATACTCAAAGGTTTTTTAGACCTGTGAGTGAAACTGAGAGATGTCACTTGTAATATGTTAACTAGCTGACTTCCTTGAACAAGACTGAACTCAAGAGGGTAGTTAAGAAGTTACCCCAATGATTTAGATAAGAAAGAATGAAAGCATGAACTTTGTTAATGCCAGTGTGGATGAGGACTGTGTTGGCCACAGTTGAGTCTAGCAAACATCTCCTTTGCCAGGTCAGGACACCATGTCCCAGCTGTTTTGAGTTGCTAACATTATATAACCCCACATTTCTCTAGATATTTGTGCCAGATAAAATAAGGTTGCCTCACCTTGGTGGTTATTCCCACTGTCCCAGGATCCACAAGGGGTCAGTGACTTACTAGCAGAGACATAAAATGGCTCGATTACTTGTCCAAAATTGAAACCAGCTCTTAGTGCAATGTGTGTTCCAAAGTTCCTCTGGCTCCATGCTGAAGCTGGACTGTGTTGAGGCCACACCCTCTCTTTGTTTTCCTACTGTCTAATTCCCTCAATAAATCACTTTCTATAAATTGCTTTCATAAAAATTTCCATGTCAGACTTTTCATCTAAGGAACCCAAGGTATCACAGAAAGACACAAATAATTCGGTAAATATTTAGGAATTACAAAGAAAAGAACATAAGGAAGGATGAAGACAGGAGAGAAAGAGACTTGAATGAAATCCACATTCTGGCTTAGATCACTGAATGGAATAGGATACTCAAGTTGGAACAGAGAAGATAAGTGCTGTTTAGACTATGTTGGAAAATATACCATGGAAGACAACAACTAGCAATCTATAAGAAGGTTTTGAAAAATGTTGATCCTCAAAAAGAAGGTCTGGGTGGAAGAAATGTAGGATTCTTGTGCATATAGATGGTAATTAAAACAATAAAAGTACTAAGCATCACCTTGGAATAGTGCATAAAGTGAGTAGGAAGGAGGGAACAGAATTTCCCAGTGTGATTCAGTGAACTATGGGTGGCCCTTGCTGGTGTATCAAATGACTTAGAGTCATTATGATTTTTTAAGAAAGAAAAGAAAAGAAATTAATTCCAAAATAAATCTTAAAAATATCAATTTGTATATTATTAGAAATTTAATAGCATGCAATTAAAGAAGATAATATGAAATCAAAGAAACTGAGTGTAATATTTTTATTATGAAAAAAGAGATGCAAAACCAGGTATTTAATAATAGAGATTGTAATTTTTCTCTAAATATTGAATCACACTGTTTTTTTCTATACTGAAAAACAATTCTTGTATGATCACTACATAAAACAGTAGAGCTTGGTATTTAAATTTTTAGAAACATTCTACATGTAAAGCATGGATAATTAAATTATAGCAACAAAGCAAAATGTAAATACTATACACATTTACATGTCAAAAATAAAAAATATTACATAAAAATAAAAGGTTAAATTGATTAGTAAATGTACTGAATTTCTCATCTTTCATTGTGAGGAATTAATAAATTAGGTACATTTTTGAGAAATCAAGAAAAGGAGCAAAGAAGAGTGACATCAGTTCGATGGTAGTGTAAGAAGCTACAAACTTCTGTCCCACTTAAGCATTGAAAAATAAGTGAAAATTGTCAAAATGAAAATTCTCGTATCTCTTGAAAACAACCAAAGCATTATAATAACTAAGCAAATCCTGAATCAAGAAAAGGACAATTTAAAATAGTAGGGTAACCTCCTCTAGTAACACTGCCCCATTTCCACTGCATGCCAGGTGGCACCAGACCAGGATCTCAGCGTAGGCACCTTTTCTAGGATCCAGTGGTGATAAAGTAGCTTTTAATTACTTACTGGGGTATATGTATATCCACTCCAATTCATCTCTTGGCAGGAAAAGACTAAAAGCAAAACACTTGTGTCTGCTACCCTTGTCCCAGAACTTACTCTAGAAATAGAAGTGGCAGACAGGACCAACAAACCACTATGAAATAATGACTGAAACCCAGGTACATTGGGGAAAACATAACAAGTTGGGAAATACAATATATCACCAGGGCTGTGAGGAAAAACTGTGATATTTCTGGGGAAGGTACAGCATTGGGATGTCCCTGTACATGGGGAGATTTACAAGACCATGCACAGAAGCACATGGAAAGACATGCACAAAAAGAACTGAGAGTATCCTATGATTTCACCTCAGTCTCTGCAATGTGGGCTAAGTGCTTAAATAGAGCAACAGCAAACAGCCAATCTGCAAAGACTGGGAAAATTATTTACTTTCAATTTTTCCTTTGCAATTCACAGTATAAAAAAAATCATGACAGTAGGTGCATACAAGCTAAAGAAAAAGAGACTTCAAAAAATATACACATGAAGGGCTAGAACCGTTGCAGAATTTGAAAAAATCTCTAAACATACTACTATAGCTATTAACAATAAATATGAGGAGAAATCACCAAGCCCTGTGGAATGGGAGAATCTGATTCCTAGACATAATAAATGAAAATAAATAAATAAAAGTTCACATTTCAATGGTCTTCCATGAAAATGGTATCCAAGAAGGGTGGGAGGCTCAACTCTCTTACAAAAATAATAGAGGAATAGCAAAAAAGTTGTCTAAGAATGCTGCTTTGGTGGTCTGCAGACCAGTAGAGTTCTGCACATCATCCAGGTGGGTGAGGGACAAAGAAACAAAGAGACCACAGTGAAAATCATGAGTTAATAGCCCTAGCAGCTGGGATGAGGACCCAACCACCCCATCAAGGTGAACAGACTGGGGAAAACCCATAGCTCACTGAGGCCAACTGAGAGGGAAATGAACATCTTCCTCCCTAGGAAGAGGGAAGGTGTGGAGAGGGGTGGAGAGTGGATTCTCTTTGGTGAGTTTGATAAGTGAAGCTCTGGCCAGACCAGAATCACCAACAAGCAGAGGTTGAAAGAGATGCTTCCTTGGAAAGTTTTGCCAAGAGTGCCATCTTCTGGTAGGCTGGGAAACTGCAAGATGTAAAAAAAGCTTTATGGAGTCTCTCATGTCCAAGAACACTTGGATCTGGTTTGCAACACATAAGTGGGTCCCAGCTTTGTTTTGATAACTTAAGCTAGGCAATCTTAAAGATTTAGAATAAGTTGAAACAAAAATCAAAGAAGAGCTATGAAAAAAATATTACTAGAGAAATTGACTGTCAGAGTAAATTAACCAACATAATAAGATGCCTAGACATCAGTAAAAATTACAAGCCCACATAAGAAACTAGAATATGTGGTCCAGTCACAGGATAAAATAAAAAATTCTGATAAGACACAGGATTTAAAACAATTAATCAATGCTGTTCATACTAATTTCCTAAATCAATTCAAGTAGGTGGAGGAAAAGAGGTCTAAACAGATAAAGGATATAAAGAAGACACTGGGTGAGAATAAAGAACAATTTGAAAGTCTGCAAAGAAAAGTAAGAGAACTTATGGGAATGAAAGGCAAAATGGATGATATTAAAAATATTTTGGAGGCATATAACAGCAGATTTGAATTAGTGGAGGACAGAATTAGTGAATTTGAGGACAAAGAATCTGAACTTGAAAAGACAGGGTAACAGAAAGAGAAAAGAATGGAAAAAAGTAGAAAAGAATGTCAAGGAATTGAATGACAATCTGAAACACACAAGCATACATGTTATAATGCCCCAGAAGTAGAAGACAACAGAAAAAGGGCAGGAAAAATATTTGAGGAAATAATGACCCCAAATTTCCCATCTCTTATGAAAGATATAAACATCAACATCCCAGAAGTACAACATACCCCAACAGAATAAATCTGAATACCCCTGCCTGAGTCATTTACTATTCAGAATTTCAAAAGCCAAGGATAGAGAGAAGATTCTGAAAGGAAAAAGAGAAAAGCAATGCATCACATAGAAAGGGAAGCTAAATAACAGTAAGTGCAGATCTCTCATGAGAAACATTGGAGGCAAAAAGGCAGTAATGTGAAATATTTTAGGTTCTGAAAAAGAAAAACTGCCATCCAAGAATTATTTATCTGGCAAACAAAATTACAGTGGATTTACAGTCCATAGACAAACTAAAACTGAGGGAGTTTACTACCAAAAGACGGGATTTACAAGCAATGCTACAGCCACAAAGGAAAATACAAGGGTGAAAGACTTGGAGAAGAGTGTAGAAATGAAAAATTTTAGTAAGACTAACTAAAAGGTTAAAAAGACGGATGATTGTAAGATGTGTAAGATGGAAAACCAAAGGATAAAATACACAAAGTAAATAATATCTTTACAGTATTATCACTGAATGTTAACAGATTGAACTCCCCAATCAAAAGGCATAGACTGAAAGAATGGATAAAGTAATGTGAGCCATCTGTTTGCTGTCTACAAGAGAAACACCTAAGATACCATATATTCCATGAAAGTGAAAATTGAAAAAGATCTGGAAGAGTGATACAAATATTGGACAAAATAGACTTAAAATGCCAACTGTTATAAAAGATGAAGAAGGTCACTATATATAATAAAAGGAATAATTCTCCAAGAAGAAAGAACAATCATACATATTTATGAACCTAACCTGGGTGCCCCTAAATATATGAGACACACTCTGGCAAACCTGAAGGGAGAAATAGACATCTCAACACTAATAGTTAGAGGCTTCAATACACCACTCTCCACATTGCATAGAATATCTGGACAGAGGTTCAAAAAAGGAAACAGAGAGCTTGAGTGATATGTTAAATGAACTAGACCTAACAGATATCTGTTGAGCATTATATAAAAAACGAGCATGATATACATTCTTCAAAAGGGCGCATGGATCCTTCTCCAGGATAGACCATATGTTGGGTCACAAGACATGTCTCAATAAATTGTAAAATATTAAAATTATACAAAGCACTTTTTGTGATCATAACGCAATGAAGCTGGAAATCAATGAGTTGGAAAAAATGGGAATTTAACATATGCAAAGATTAAACAGCACACTCTTAAATAATCAGTGGGAAAAAGAAAAAATTCCTAGAGAAATCAGTAAATATCTCAAGATCAATGAGTATAAGTACACAACATCTCGAAACCTATGGGACATTACAACAACAGATATAGGCCATTTTACATCAGCATATAACATGCAGACCTGTGTGGGACAGAGTGTGGACTACAATGTGAACTATGGTCCATGCTTAGTGGCAAAGCCCTAGGATGTGTATATCCATTGCAGGTGATGAGCCACACTAATGAAAGATGTTTATGTGGGATGTTATGGGAGGTGTGGGAGGTGGGGAAAATAGGAATCCCTGTAATTTTTGTGTAACATTTATGTAATCTAAGCATCTTTTAAAATAAAAAGCAAAAAGAAATAAAGCTTTCATTTTACAACCACACACACACACACACAAACCTATGGGACACCGCAAAGGCAGAGCTGAGAGGAAAATCTATAGCACTCAATACTTACATTAAAAGAAAAGAAAGAGCTGAAATAAAAGACCCACACCTGAAGGAACTAGAAAAAGAACAGCAAACTAATCCCAAATCAAGCAGAAGGAAATAAATAACAAAGATTAGAGCATAAATAAATGCAAATGAGGAGGGAATGCTAACAAACTCACTCTATGAAGCCAACATCACGATATAACAAAGCCAAAAAATGATACTATGAAACAAGAAAACTACAGACCAGTTTCTCTAATGAATGTAGCTGTAAAAATCCTCACAAAATACTTGCTGTCTGAATCCAAAACACACTCAACAAATTAGACTCCCCAATCAAGGGGGATTTATCCCAGGTATGCAAGCATTGTTCAACACACAAAAAGATCAATGTCATACACCACATTTATAAAATGAAGAAGAACAATAACATGATCCTCTCAACTGATGCAGAAAAGGCATTTGACAAAATGCAGCATTATTTACAATAACACCCTGAAAGATAGCAATAGAAGGAAACTTTCTCTACACGGTAAAGTGCAAATAAGAAAACCCACAGGTAACAATGTACTCATTGGTGAAAGACTGAAAGCTTTCCTGCTGAGATTGGGAAAAAGACAGGAATTTTTAAAATTTAAATCGAGATCAATTTACTTTGTATTTTTCCTGAAAATATCAGAATGTCTATGGATCACTTGATAGACCTTTGAGGACCACTCATGGTTCCTGGAACCACATTAGGAAATTCTGTTCCCTTCTCCCTTCTCACTTTAAGCACATTTCCAAGATGATGCTTTGTGCTTCTATGGCTTAAATACCATCTACATGCTCAAGAATCCTACATTTCTTCCACCCAGTCCTTGTTTCTGAGGATCAGATTCACACAGTCAATGCCTTGTGCATTGTTACTTGGATATTTTCCATGGCATCTCAAACAATATATTCCAAACAACACTCATCTTCTTTGTGTTCCATCTTGTGATCACACCACCATTCAGTGATCTAAGCCAGAACTTGCTTTCATTCAATTCCTTTCTCTTTCTATTCTTCATCATCATTGTTTAGATTATAACTCCTAAATATAAATTGAATCTTTTTTTTTTTAAAGATTTATTTATTTATTTATTTATCCCCCCCCTTGCCGCTTGTGTTGCTGTGTCCATTCGCTGCGTGTCTTCTCTGTGTCTGCTTATCTCCCCCTTGCTGTGAGGTCTTGCCGCATCAGCCCACGGCGCCGCGCA